>BLFK01000866.1:831560-849060 GCA_014634185.1 Astreopora myriophthalma
CCCCCCCCCCCCCCCGCCCAAGAAACCTGCTTAAGGTCTCCACAAGGCGTTGTGGAGAGCATTTCAGTGTTTAATATATTCCACTTACGAACACAAGTCAAATTGTTGGCGGTCATCGTGGTTCCTTCAGGACATCCACAGTAAAAAGATCCAGGAAAATTGTAGCACTGATGACTGCAGCCACCATTGTTGATCGAGCATTCGTTAATATCTGTCAAGGGTACATATATGTAACATGAAATGAGTTATATTGACTGATATTTAGTATTTACTTATTTCATGTACATTTAAGGCTGACATAAATTGTTAAGTCGAGCCGGAGGAAAGATACACACTCGCGCAATCAATTAAATTAGATGTGGCATATTCTTATCTTAGCTATGTTATATGAAGCCATCTCACCCATGCAAGATTTTCCATCAGAGTCCAGTCGATATCCGCTCACACATGAACAGCTGAAGCTGCCAATGGTATTCGCGCAATTGTGATCACAGCCCGATGGAAGATGTAACTGGAAGTCCCAAGGAAAAGGCAGGGAGTAGAAACTTGGAGACACCGAAGATGAGGCAGTTGGTAAAATGTACGCTGTTGTAAGAGAAACCATAATTTATTATTTTCTGTTGGGACAGTAATGAAACAAATCAGGGAATATTCGACTCAAAAATGGAAAGAATAGGGAACGTGGACTTAACATTGGCTTTTAGGCTTGAATTTATTTGTTCCCAAAGGTTGACCAGTGGTCTTGGTTTCTCCTTATTTCTCCATGCGTACGATCTGCAACATTTTTCTGGGAAAACTGTGCATGCTGTTGTGTATGATCCCAACAGGGAAGTTATGGTGCAGTCGTGTCTGTTCACGGAGTTCCTAATCAGATATTTCTTTAAATTTTGCATACTTGCGTGTTTTTTGTTTGTTTGTTTTATTTGTTTGTTTGTTTGTTTGTTTTTGGGGACACAGGTAGCACAGACTTGTACTACCGATCTGTAGGGTGTCTAAGTTAAATCTAAAATAACCCAGGAAATCCCCTAATCGTAGCCCATAGCGAAGAAATAAGATGTTAAGGCTATTCCTCAACAACAAGTATTTTTCTTTATCCCAGTAAAATCCGAATGAATATTTTCTATCCCAAGATGCAACGGTCTCGCGGCCTTTGCTTGTTACTGTGTTGTGTTTATCATGTGCTCCAAACCGTGAGTTTCAATACTGGTGTTGTCCTCAACGATAAGCCAGGATGTTTCTTCTCTGCCTTTTGTTGTTGTTGTTGTTTTTTTGCTTCTTTGGTTGTTCTGGTGAGAACACTGCGAAGTTATGTAACGGCAAATATGGGTGTGGTTGAATTGAAGTGTTGAGTTTTCAAGCCTTGCGTCTGTTGTGAATCGGTTATTTCCCGTACATAAAATAAGCTTTTTTTTGCCGTATCTTGTGTCCTTAAGTCTATTTGAGGCGTTCTGGGATGGTAGTGCAATTCGGGCTTTTGACGTTTCAACCGTTTGTATCGAATAACCAATCGCGTTGCTCAGACACGTACGTATTTGAGCAGTGGGCTTGGCTATTTGACACTAGCGGCTTAAACGTGAAAATTCCGCGGGGAATAGAAAAAGTTCCAGATTGACAAAGTTTTATCTTAGCTGTCCATCCCTAGAGAGAAGTAAAATTGCCACTAGCCAACGGTCATGACCTGACCCAACGCTGTAACGGCTTCTCAAACTGGAGAAACTGGCTCTTCTCTAAGCCGTTTGTTATCTCTATGTCGTTTGTTCTGCATGATCACATGAGAGTGGACTAAAGGCTGACCAAGGCGATATTTTCTGATAAAATCCTCCTCGATCGCATATCGATCACCGGCGCCAGAGCGTGCGAAGTGTCCATCCTTGCATTTGCTCTAGCTTAGGAGCAAATGGCAACGCAAGACAAGCCCAGAACGCCCAAAACAGACATTGGGAAAGAAGACACAGCAAAAGTAAGTCTATTTTATTTATTTTCTTCGCTATGAGCTGAGATTAGCTTTTTCCCCGTTATTTTGTCTTTCTAATGTAAGCCCTATTAATCCGCACGGTTCTGAGCACCCATATTGTGAGTCTGGACTGCCTGTGTTGGATATGTGATGGGGATTTGTGAAAAAAAAACGGATGAAGAGATAAGTAGTAGATGGATGCTTACTCACCTGGTGTGGCAGAAATCGACATGGGCATTGCCCCTGAGTAAGAAGCACATTCGTCTACATCTAAAAGACAGCAAAAGGCTTTGAGTGGAACAGTTTATTTATTTATCTATTCATTCATTTGTTATCAATAATTTATTATCTATTTTATATATGTATATTTTCGGTTCTTGTTTTTGTTTGTTTGTTGCCTTTTTTTGGAAAAATTCAGTATTCCAGTAGTTTGTAAGTTTATGTTTCTCTTATTTGGACAATTCAATATCAATCGGCTGCAGAGCAGGCTGCTGAAAGCCTCCTCCGGCTCTTCCTATCTCCACCAAGGTTGGCTAGTTGATCGGGAGAGAGTTGTTCACAGTCTCTCATCTCGTTGGATGCAGCAAAGAAAACTAGTCTTCCGACGCCCTTGTCTGCGCTTACCATGAGATGGTGTATAGAGGGCATACAGTCTGGGAGGTTCATCTTCAGGCATGCGAAGAACAAATGTGGCCCAAAAATCTAAACTGTCTTTTGCGAACTAAGCGTGCTAGCTGTTGCACTTGCCCAAAAAAATGGTGGTACACAGGTACACAATACGAAGTAAAAATAAATGATCACTTTATTTTAGCTCGGTGACACAAAAACCGAAGTCCATAACCCAGAGGTCTCGATCTGTCTCATTTAGCTTTGGCTCATCAGTTTACGGCATGATCTAAGTTTAGAATACAGGTTCCGCCAAGAGATGGCCAATCAGATTGGGTCTGATAACCACAACGCGTCTCATTGGTCCGCAGCCAAGAGTCGCACTAGGAATTGCTCGTGCTAAATGCAAATCATGGCACAAATCTAGCAACTGTTGGTTCCATTCCTTTCCAGATTGAGACCTCTGGGTTATGGACTTCTGACAAAAACTGGGCCACCGCTTAAACAATGACCACGGTGGTTAAAATTGAGTCCATGGCCAACGTGCATCAATGGTCATCCTTCTTATTGACAACTATGGGAAATTAGGGTAAAAAAACAACGCCCAGGTACAGGAATTGGGCAACTTCTAGGCTTTCAAATCGAAATAAAAAATTAATAGCGCGAAGGCCGGTTTCCAGCTGTACAGGATGGTTCTCCATAAATACGCTTGTGAATCAGCAACAATAATGACGCTCTGCTTTGAACAGCAAGGCCCTCCAGTGACCTTGTACGAAACAGTACTCTATGCTTTTGCGCTTAAATCGCAGCAAATCCCTCACCAAAATTTCCAAAGTGTCCAGCATAGACTAGGGAATGCCGCAAAAAGTAGTGGCCAGACTACTTCCCGTGAATGAGCTGTTTCTTTTAAACAGACTCGTTACGATCAGTTGATCTCATGCTGGTGGGTTTATTAAGAGAAAAGGGGGAAGGCACCAATAAACGTGCCTTGGTCATTCTCAAGGTAACGTACTACTTACCTACGCAATAAGTAAATGATGGTGGTGCAAGGTAATACCCAGCTGGGCAGTAGCCATTCGGGTTAAACTGCCAACCACTTGTGGAAGTGATGCCTGGCGTTGGTGGTCCGTCGTAAGAGCATCCTTGTCCTACTACTGCACCTGGATCTATCAAGATGGCGTAGGAACCACTCATACTTATTGCTGCATAGGGAAATGCAAACAGCAGGGTTGTCTGATTACTGCTGATTCTGACATAGACAGAGAGTGTGTCCACCTTGTAGACTGTCTGGCCACTGGGAAGCAAGACGAGCCGGATATAGGAAGAAAACCTGGGCTTCTTTATCTAAAAAGGTAACAAGTATTCATACCCAAATTAGTGTTCTGTGGCCAGAGTACAAGTATGTATTTAAGTATTTAACTTTCTGTTTATAAGGTGGATAGTGTGGCTGACCTGTACTTCACTTAGAACCCACGCCGTCAATGCAAGTATGTTACGTACGCATTTCATAGTGACGGCCATCGCGTCGTCCAAATTAAAGGATGATATGTATTCATACCACTCGGTCGAACTGTATGCTCCACCACAAAAATGATGGTCCTGTAATACTGAGGGGGTTTCCTGGCATTTGGCTTCCCATAATGACGCGAGGTGTATTACCTAGAAAATAGAATTGGCATTTAGCAAGTGCACGGATAATGGCAAAACCTCTGTGCAATCCACTTGCTGAATTTTGTCACCATCAAAGCTAACAGGATTTCGCAGGCGTGTGATTTTCTTCTAAACTACCATGGTTTAACAAACTTCATATAAAACACCAATTTATTCCACTGGGCACCATGGTCCCAAACTATCCCCCATAATAATTCAAATTTATTACTAAATGGAGTATACTTTATGAGATCATGATTGGTTTACAAGACTCTCCACCCTCAAAGGCTTTTTATTATATTTGATCTGGGAGAACTAGAGGTTATTTGATCGCACCTTTTGCGCTTTTGCAATTGTGTTGCGTACAATGATATACTCACTTAGTCCTACAAGAATTGTTACACAACGGTACTCGCTTTCCATGCTGTAAAAAGAAATAAATAAGTAAGTTAGGTAAGTAAGTAAATAAATAAATAAATAAACCAAACATCACTGAAAGCAGCATTTATATAAATGTAGCCATTTATTACTTCTATATGTGTATATCTTTTCTCGGAACCTTGTTACCGAGACATGTGCCTGTGCATACACGTGTCCCAGTCCGTTGGCCTGTTTGGTAACATAGAACATTATACACTTAATGTATGGTCCCGAGGGAAAACAAAACTAGCTAGTTTCCTTAGGGAACATACATTAAGTGCTCTATTATATATTTAGACTTTGACTCAACAAAACGAGCACTGTATTTGGCACGCCGGCAACAACTGCGCAATTGTATCCCGGTCGGGATACATTTGAATTTGATGAGGGCACGTGACCAAGAATCAACCAATCACAGTGCTCGTTGCTGAATGAAAGTCTAGGCATATAACAATGACCAATGTAAAGAGCTAAAATAACCTTATTTTCGAGCCTTGTCATTCCCATTCAGATGCAAAACACAGCAAAACAAGCTGAAACATGTATTCAAGTGAGAAGAGTTGCGTAGATTGACGGTCAGTGGAAGCGAATTACATTGCTAAAGGAAATTACTTGTTAGAGTCGACCGCCTTAAAGCAGAATGACTGCTGTCCAACTTGATATTGGCCGGGATACCACGTGATATTTCTGTAGTAGACTCCTCCATAGTAATATAAAGGAGAAAGCTGCATGCCGGAAGGAGAGGAAGTCACTATTTCCACGATTCTGAAATTTCAAAATAATTCTGGTTGGTCAGGTTGAGTGAACGAGTCACGTACTTACTTATATTAATGACTGACTGGGAGGACCGGACTGGAAATACTTGGCTCGAGCTGATGGCGTACAGACCGAGTGCAGCGACGTCCTCCCGTCATGACCGGGCTCAGTCAATTGGGGTTGTATTGCATGGCCTCTTAATTGGACTCTTCATGAGCACTCAGAAGCAAAACCTTTCAGTGTTTCTTTCTGTTTTGTAACTTTATTATTATTTTTTTTACGGTAATGTGTTATCGCTCTTGACATGCACCGCTAGACTAGCTTTGTAGCTATTTGCGGGACAGCTTATATTGTAAACTTGATTTTCTTGTTACTAAAATTGTTGTTGTAGTTGTTGTTGTTGTTTTTGCTGTTGCCATACGGCTGTTTTCGGCCCCGCTGGCGCTGAAGCGCACTGCCCTCATACGGGAATTTTCTCAGTTACTGTAGTTTTACAATGAAATCGCGTGCGAGACCGTACAGGCGTGTTCATTATTATCAAATTAAACAGTAACTGAAACTTTGTGAAACATACTGTACTGAGACGTCTGAAGATTCGACCTCAATGACTGCTTTATAGGCTGAACCAATCTGCACTTCGGAGCATTCACCATCGTTTGGAGTAGATCCAGTAAATACGGGCACTTCATTGCATGAACCATGTTGAGAACTAATGATTACCAGAAACTGAAGCCCCACTGCACTGAATGGAGAAAGACTGGAGAAATCAGTTGTTCCAGCCGGAAAATCTTCTATCGTAATTGCCGTTGCGTAAGTACCGGTCGTGCCAATGGTGCCATTGTAAAACATCGTACATGACGCCTGAAAAAAGAAGACAAATGCATCCGATATCAGGGTGAAACTCGTTCGCAGTACAAACAGTCGATTCAAAAATTTAAAAGAGGACAAAACAAAAACAAAAAACGGGCATAAGCTTCCAGTTTTCAAATTTTAAAGAGTTCCTCGGTTGCCTATTCTTCTGGAACAGCGATGAAGAAGGCGCTGGGACAGGGGCTTCCGGTGCCATTCACGTCTTGAAAGGAACAATGTTACGAAAGAGAAACTTTTAATCTTTACCGTATTATACTTTTTAATCTACCAACCAATCTATAAATTACTTTTATCTTGTCGGCTTTTATTTCGTAATATATTTTGCTGTTTTCTTGTGGCAAATACATCCGTTAAGGGAGTGCCTGAAGCAAGTAAGTATACTTAGTAAGTAAGTGACTTTGTTTAACGAGGGCAGCACACGAGAACGTAGATAAATAACTCATAACTCAGTGGCCACAGGAAACGAAAGCGAAAAGGTAAACCTGAAACTGAAAGTGGTAAAGGTAAAACTGAAACCTCTGCTAGCAGGTTAGGTTATTTGATATCTTAGCGGGGCTTAGCTGTTAGGGGCAGTATGTGGATGGTACTGGTACGACCTTCATCTTGATGTGAGATCACTGTTGTTCCCTCTTGTGGCTCTTTGCTCGTTTACTTGATTGCGGCCCAAAATTTCATAACGGTATGAGTCATGGTGGTTTCTTCGCTACGGTATACCGGTTTCTTCGGTATAAAATTAACCTCATGACGTGCACACTGAAACGGGTACATCATGCATTATTATTGTCAGGCCCGGGTAAAACGAGAGCGAGAGTCTATGAGTGTTGACGAGAGTTCAGACTCTTTAAAACTCTCCTCGACCAAACTCTCACACTGGGCCAAAAGAGACAAAACGCTTGACAAAATTCTCATGGAAAACTTGAGAAGGTCCAAATTCGATTATCTCAAGATCTCTCGAGGGTAGACGAGAATCGCTGAAAGCGCAGGGAGAGTCCCGCCCAACCAAGAGTTTCAACTGTCATCGACTGTCGCTCTCGTTTAGCCGGAGTTTCTTCTTTTTGTTTTTATTTATTTATTTATTTTTATTTATTTTTATTTTCTTATCTTAATTTAGCCACAGTGGACGCAGGATACAAAACGAAAAACATTACAAGCACCTATCTACTGGTGCTATTTTTTACGTGTCAAAAGCCTTAAATTCCATTTACCATTTATCTTTGCAATGGTATGCCGGCTCAAATGAACAAATTGACCAAGAGGCCAATTCCGAGTTCACGTTTCCCTCTTTCTCGAAGCGAGTCCCAGTGTGAAAGTCTTATGATGGTCATTAGTTTTACTTTCCATACGAAACAAAGACTTTGCACTTAGATTCTCTTTGACAAAAAGGAGTAAAGTGAACTCGGAGATGGCCTATTTATCTTAATATAGGAAAAAGAGAGAGAGAAAAACATGACTTATTACATGTACCTCGTCAAGCGTGCCATACGGAAAACTGTCAGGATATCTGTAGGACTCTGTGTAATTTGCCCAGCGACACCTGACCGCATCCCCATCCGGGTCCTCAACTGGAATCCTTAGAGACTGGGGACATCCCTGCCGCCAGCGCACAATTGCAGGGCTTCTTGATACAGGGGATGAGTTTATTCTTCCGGTGTCTGCTCGCCGAGTGAGGTTGACGATCGCCGTAACAAGCCATGATCCGGAACCCCCACGGGACAAATAAATCCAGCAGCAACTTGAGTAACTGAAATGGAAGGGTTTTGGGGTTAAGAAAAAAAAAAGAAAAAAAAATGAAATGAAATGCACCCTGAGCCAGGAGCGTGTAACTAGGAGTGAGCAACTCACATATCTATCCTAGGCTGGAGTTATCGTTTTATTACACCACCTATATTCAGAAAGGTTTTCCCAGTCAACGCGCAATGTCTCCCTTTACGTCACATATGTATAGATCATTTCATTGTTTTACGCGGGAAATGTGAATCTACTAGTAACCAGGTCTGAGGAAACGATCACTACTACTTGTTCATTCCTGGTTACTCTTAGCTACGAGAGACAGCGAATAGTCGCTGTTCAAAAAGGAATAGTTTCTGTGCATTAGCACATAAGACGAAATAGTCCAATTACTCCAATTCAGTAAAGTTGGGCGAAAGAGCGTTATTATTTTTTGGTCTCCACGGAAGCCATGGTAGCAGAAATTATTTTACACAAGCGCTTCATTGACGCGGTGACATAGTGCTGTCCTTCGAGAGATAAAGATCACAAACGGTACCTCACACGCCACTCATCGTGGATGGAAGAAAAACTGTAAGTAAAATTATTTTCGCCCATGGACCAATCCTCAACGCTACTATAATCAGTGCACTTGAATCCAGTATTTCCAATGGCTCTTGAGTTACACTGGGAGTAGCTGCCGTAATAATTGAGACATGCGGCATTCCATGAATTACCACTCCCAAGTAAACTGCCCCTACTTATGATACTCTGATCACAATAGTACGAGCTATAAGATCGTCGAAACGCCAAACGAAAAACAAATTTGATCTGCAAACAGAAAAAAAAACACAAAAGCAAGTTATTAAGTAAGTAGTACTAGTATTAGTATAGGTAATAGCATGGCCTGTAGTGGTATATGGCAATGATACCGCGAGTGATATTTCAAAATTGTCCAAAATACCACAAGCCGCGAAGCGGCGAGTGGTATTTGGAGAATTTTGAAATATCACAAGGCGGTATTATTGCCAAGTACCACGTACAAGTCATGCTATTATTTGTTTATAATGGAAGCCGAGAAATTTTTGCTGTTATGCCACTGCTCTTATACCATTTTTGCTGTTATACCACTATTACGCGGAAATGGCGATACTATCAACCAATCAAATCTCCGAAATTTCTCGGCTTATATTGTGAAGTAGAGTAAGTAAATAAGCAAGTAACTAACTAAATAAATAAATGAATAAGTAAAAAGATCATTATATAAAACATACACCCTAACTAACTAACTAACAATGTAAATAACTCCACTATCCAACTAACTAACCAACTAAGTATCTAACTAATTAACTAATCAAAGCGCGCAAAGAAAAAATGAAAGCTTAGAAACAATTAGCTTGAACGTATTTGTTGGTCAAAATAACTCACGCTGTGTAAGGACAGTGCAACTCACATTGTAGTGAACTACATTGGTGACGTAGTTTTAGGGATCACGTTTTCAATGATTTCTCTAATTATCTATGAATTTCTTTGAAAAGCGTTAAGAAACTGACGCCATCATGCAAATGGCCTATAAATTCCGCAGAAAGCACTTTAGCAAAGTCCCCCCGACGCGGATTTGAGGACCATTTGATAATATACTAGTGCGCGTTATAAAATACTACATCATCATTTGTGTGCCTGAGACGTAAGTGGGTGCATTTTGATATCCCGTCAAAAGAATTGGAAAGTTTAAGAGCTCCAACCCTACCCTAAATTTCACATTTTATTGGAAACTTAAGCCGTATCATGTCTTTTTCCCCTTTCAACCATCAAACAGAGGACCAAACCACGTACATCAACCATCACTGGGTTCAGGTTCTTCATTCGAATTCACAATAAGCGTCAACACTGACTTTTTGAGCAGCTCTTTTGTCAACATTTTATTTGGAAAAGAACAAGAGGAGAAAAAATATTTTTAAAAAAATGCAAAGGAAAAAAGATCGTTCAGTTAGCAGCAAACATTTTGGTGGTTGTACTAACAACAAATTAATAATTTCTCATTTATAGAGCAAAAATTAATGGTAATCAATGCTGTAAATGGAATCCGGTATTTTCTACATTTGATACGTCCAAGCAGCTTCTCGTATGGCTTTTCTGACATTTGTAAAATATAGCCAATCTGCGTCTGGAGTACAACCACACAGCCAAAGTAATCTCCATATCTTTGAGACAAAGAGCAGTGGGTCAAAAAGTAAAAGACAAAGAAGATTTGTTGCTAAAAAAAAATGCCGCAGGCACTATTTCGTAATTACAAATAGTATGCTAAGGAATAGTGGGTGCTGTCACGAAGACCTCTATTCATTTCAAACACAGTTCCGGCACAAAAGAAAAGAACAGCAAACAAACAAAAGAAAAAAAATGACAAGAACATGAACAACAAAACGGAAAACAAAAACAGATAAAGAATTTACCGAGTTGAACAAGTCGTTTACCCGATGTTGCAGCGACGCTTTACCCTTGGGACGAGAGAAGTCAGCATAAAGCGAAAGTAAAAGAAACGACTCAAGCGTTCAAAAATAACCCCAACCGTGACGCTTGACCTAGATGCTAAAAATGCGCCTCATTCTGACACGTACCAAAGTAAAAGGGGCTTATAACAGAGCAATAAGTGTTCATAAAGCAGCCCGTCTGTCCCACTCCTTGTCTTACAGCAATACCTGATCGCAACCGCTATTGAAAACAACAGGTAGCCAAGTTGAAATGTAGTTGTGGCTGATCATGCATGGCAAGCAAGATGCCTGAAACAAATTAGAGCAAAGCGGAAAACTAACTTGCCAAACGCTGTTCTAATTTTAAATTGCGAAAATGATCTCAAGTGTGTCAACGTAGCTTATACACCGGAATGTTTTTGTTTTGATGGGAGAGATTTATCCAATCGTTATAAAACTTGTATTGTAAAATCGTAATAAAACAATTTGATTTCTGAGTGCTTATCTATTTCACGAAAATCTTAAATTGAAAACGAGGGGACAAAGCCATCTTACATAAAAAAATTTGTTCTATAACTGTTAGTGAAGGCTTGATCATTCCGCCTTTTAATTATGTCCACATTTTAAGAGAACAATAAATGAGAGAAAAAATAGTTCACGTGACGTTATCCGTGTCAGAATATCAGACAATGAAAAGGATCACTGCCACACCAAAAGGCGGAATTCCGTGTAATTTGTTGATTGAGCACTTTGATGATAAAAATGTTAAGCAAAAAATGAATGAAATCGTTCCCCATTTAAAGAAAAAAAAGAAGAAAACACGTCAAGTCAAAGAAATCTTTCATCTGATCAAACAAGTCAATTGTTTTTTGCTTCAAATTTCACGAGGAGGATAAGTTATTTGCGGCGTCGTTTAATTGTAAACATCCCAACCTTGACATACATCAGACTGAGTGGAGAACATGAAATGTTAGGAGAAGACAGTGAATATCCTTTACGAAATGCTACACACAGACAAAAATTAAGGCGTCATTTTTTTTTTCGAAGCACTGGCTTAATATGCATTCTGCATGCCTGACAGCTATCATAAAGGCAATACTCACCTTTCATTTTTCAAAATAGATATAATGTTTGTCCAAACAGCCCTCGTGACGAAAAAATGGATGATTAAATTGTTCCCTAGGCAAAGTCTCCCGACGAACACTGTGTTTACAAAATTCCGCTTTCGTAACGAATGGTCCCCAAACTAGAGGCCACTGTTTTGTCATAAAATGTCTTAGCATTCTATGCTCGGGTAATTCTCTTATTCTCTCATTTTCCAGGAAAACAGGTCCTTCTCTTGTATAGGAATCCTAAATGCTACCACGTTTAATATCAATATAAGATGACTTGTTCCATAATTTGATTATTGTTGATTCGATTATTGATGAAGGTGAACACCCTAATGACCAGCTTTCATTGCGTTTCCTTGTGATGGCAGCTATGACTAGAAAATGATTTATGGCCAAAGCCCAAGGAACGCAAGGACCTGCCGCTAGAATTAGCTAGAATATTCTTTGGTCATCTCCTAATTGAATCGAACTGAGATAGCTTGGTATGAATACCTGAAATAATGTGAACAGTCTTAAGAACAACACGACAGCAACGTTTTCTTTTGCATTTGATTGGCGTACCTACCCTCGGGCTCCAACGGGCTGATATTCATAACATAATAGAAAAATCCAATTCACTAAAGCAAAAGCGACCACACTGCCGTGATAAATCGTTAAATTTGAAGGTAACTTAATCGATGTTCCGTTTTCTAATTTGCATAGAGAGTGATCAACTAAATTCTAAGCTGTTGACTATCAGAATTGGTCACACGTGACTACCTCTGCTAGTCAAATGATCTTTGATGAACAGTCTTGGCAACTTTCAACTTTTGCGACACACGATAACTTGCACAAAATACATTGCTCTTTCAAATGCAATGAACATTGATGAAATTTGCAGGAATAACAATGTCTTAAGTTTGACGCTGACTAGCATTAACCGAAATGGTGTTCCAGAAATTAAACAAAACGCTGCATCGGTCAACACAAAAACTCATTATACAGCCTTGTGCTAACTGTTTCTTTCACTGTTCCAAATAAACACCAAATAGAACTACTTATATTTAGCAAAGAACGCTTTCTTTACTCATCTTTTGCCGGAGGTGCATTATCAGTGAAAAGGAAAGGGAGGTAGAAGCGGACATGAATGATGCCCTGGTTCAGTATACGCAATGCAGACTGGCCAGTGAAGCAAGAAACAATGTCACTGTATTCACGGTAGCAATATATAATCAAGTTGAAATTAAGGAAAGAAAAATGTAAGAGTATGATGTTACGTTTTATTACATTTACGTCTTCTTCGATCCCTATTGAGGAAGATCGCATGATCGAAGGTATCCTGGATTTACACATGTTGAAATCAGTTTGAATGGAAACACGTGAGGGAACTATAGCAACGATTGAATCAGAGCTAAGGCGCGAGGCTTTGATCACATACAATTATCTCCAGTGTTGATTACAAAGCCTTATGTCTGCATAAAAGAAACATATAGTATTTTGCTTTTGTATCTAGTAACCACGGCTCTTCAACGTAACTGCAATTTCTATTCCGTAAAAGGCAAAAACCGAACGTCGTTGAGATCATATTAGTTTGTCACTATTTCGCGGCTTGTATTTAAGCTGAGAGGTCCCTGTGATAACCTTTTCATTGCTCCAAATTTGATCAGTAATTGTTGCTAAACAGGCATACATTTACAGGTTATTTTCTGTTCTGACATTTGAATCTGTTTACTGAATGATTACTCCTACCGTATTGCTGAAAGAGTCTGTTGGCGCGAACGAAATGTGGCCAAACCGGAAGTGCGATGCTTCAGATAACGGCAACAATTGTAGAGCAATGAGGGGCACAAGAACAGTTGAAAGGCGTTGGATCATGTTTCTTTTGACAGATTAAGAAGACTACCTTACTTGCAAACTTCTCTCATCAAGTCAAGAGGAGCAAAAAAGTTGCCAACATTCAACCTCAAGGTCGCCCCAAGGAGTGGCCTGACTCTGCGTGATCAGTGAAAATCAATGCATCCGCACTGACCAATCAGGCTGTCCTGAAGTAATTATTTCAGTAAAAATAGCAGATACCACGCAGCTGTTTACAACCTCTCATTTCATTGGATGTAGTTAGGACGCAGCTATATTGTTTTTAGGGTTAGGTTTCATTGTTTCTATTGTTTGTTTGAATGGTTCTATTGTTTTCTGAGCCAATCGCGAGGGCTGTTGTAATAGCTGCGTACTGACTCCAAAATAGTGTAAAAAGAATGCAATGAGCATAATTGCATACATAAAGGTAAACTGTTCGCATGCATCTCAGTATTTGACTGTCCATGTAATGTGATTTCATCTAAAATACCGGCCTTAACTAACAGTAATAACTGCAGAGAAAAGCAAAACGATTTCCCCTCCCCGTCTTACTTTGTCCAGTTTCAGTAACCGACTACTTTGTTCAGTACCGACTACCAAAGTAGTCGGCTACTTTGGCCACGACGCACTAGACATCTAAACTGCCTATATTATCGTTCTTTATTTGTTCCCAATTAGTTTTTCAGTTCATAATGCTACTTTTAACTTACAGCATTCCAAGTGGCCGAAAAACGTGACCTGACACGCTGGACTGGATACGCGGCATTACGGTCACCTTTGTGACTTGGGCCAAATTCGCTTGCTGTGGTCGCTGTTAATTTGGCGTGCGTCAAAAAAATATGTAATGAAATGGGGCTGAAGACTTCGTTTACCACGAATAAATTTGACACAAAAAGGGTGCATCTGATTTGGACTTGATGTCATATCATTCACATTTTGTTAACTAAATAGCTACAAAAGCCCATATGCACGATGGTGTAATTAAAATGCTTTGAGTAGCCTCTTCTGTCAGGCAATTTTTGTCAACTGTCTCTTTGTTCTCGGGAGATTAAAAAATCTGAGTAAGACAGCATTTCGACAAAGCTTTCTGGTCTTGGTAGTAAAATGACACCCGATATATGCAAATTTACTATTACCGCCAAAATCAATCTAACAATGTCCTGCACATTTGACCATTTGAGAATATCCTAGAGCGCTTATTAAATCATCATTTGATGCGGAAGCGCAAGTGGGCGTCTTTTGAAATACCGTCAGCATTTATGCGTTCAAGAGTTCCAAAGCTATCTGAAATGCCACTCTGGAAAGCGCGTCTTTTGCCCTCTCAACTATAAAAGAGGAGAAAGGTGACATATTTTTGTGTTTGTGGTATTTACCAATTGCACGGTCAGTGGTGCTGGGATTCTGTCACGAAGGCCCTTTCATTTCAAACACAGTTCCAGAAAAACAAACAAACAAGCTAACAAACAAAGAAACAAACGAAAAACTGGTAACTAATTGCTAGAGTTGAACAAGTTGTTTACCGGATATTACTGCGACGCTTGGAATAACGAAGTCAATAAGTCAACAAAAACCGAAAGCAGAAAAGAAAAGAAAAGAAAAAAAAACTCCCGCAAACATTAAAAAAATAACCACAACACAGGACCTCGAGGCCAAAAATGCGCTACATTCGTACAAAAGACCACTAAGTGTTCATAAATCATCTAGTCTGTCTCACTCCTTGCCATTTAATACCTGAGGGCAACTCCTATTGAAAACAACAGGTAGCTCAGCTGTAACGCAGACGCCTAGACTGCGGCGAGCAAGACGCCTGAAAGACAGTGATTAGAGGAAAGCGCGGGAAAACTAACCCGCCAAACACTATGTTCCTATTTTAAATTGCGAAAATAATCTCAACACCGTCAAGGCTTGACGTAGCTTGTGCACTGGAATATTTTGTTTGAACGGGGGGAATCTATCCAATCGTTAGAAAATTTGATTTCCGAATGCTATTTCATTTCCTCTTTCTTGAAAATCTTCAGTCGAAAAAGGGAAAGAAAAGCTACTCTATAGAAAAGCTTCACTCATATACGTCAAAAGAAAAGGAACTCAAGGTCGTGCCGCTAAAATTAATTGAAATCTTCTTTAGTGATGAACTGAGGAATGAAGCCACCAACTTAGTGCTTGACATGAATGTCGAAAACAATGTGAGCATAAATCAATTTCTGTTCAGTAAAAGGCAAAAGCGAAACGCCGCTGGGATCATTTTCTTCTTGCTGTTGTTTTGTGTGTGTTTTTTTTTTTTTTGCTTGTTTTCAGTAGTTAATGGCTTTGTATTTAAGCTCTAAGGTCCCTTAATTCGTTGATAACAGGCCGAGACGGGAGGGAGGGGTCGGGTTGAGGACTTTGATTTGATGCAATTGTTTTTGTTTTTGTTTGTTTTTTTTGGGGGGGGGGTGTTCTTAAGTTTTAAGGGCAGTATTTTATCGCGTATCATTACATGATACGATTTACAAGTATTTTTAAAGATTATACTTTTCTGAAAGTTCACAGAGAAATTACAAAACTGAAGCTTGTATGCTTAATATTTCATAATCGAGGTATGACATTGTTGATAAGGATGCAATGCCTGGACTTTCAGTGCCAAGTTTACTTTGCTGTTTTTTTTTGTGTGTGTGTGTGTTCTTTTTTTTATCTTGATATCTCAGTAGTTGTATGGGCTCGTTCAGACCCCAAAATCTCGATCCCATGTCCAGACATTTGCATAAATTAAATTGGTAAACACAATAGAACAACCAGACCGAAAAACCTCGATTTTATGTCGCATAAATTAAGACCACATAGATTAGGGTTGGGCTATTGATATGCACATCACGTACGTACCCGAGAGTTTTTCAGCAATGAGAATGTCATAAGAGGGGGCGTGTATAAATGTGTTTGAGCACAATCCCAGCCGACTCGTGAACCAACAAGTGCAAAGTTTGGTGAGGAATCTATTTTTTTCGCAAGGTTTTCAGCGCGCGGGTGTAACTATTGTGTGGCGCATAAAACAGTGTTTAAGTATATATCATTTTGGCGGTGAATATGGTAGCTTGGAGAGAGCTTGGAGTTGAAGAGTAAAGGAGAGATTACAGCAGAGTAAAGCCATAACTAAAGGCCAGAAACCAATCACAAACAAACGAGATGACTTCATCGCCATCCAATCAAAAGGCAAATAGGTTATTCTGTGATTGGTTCCTTATGATGTCATCAGTCCATCACACCTTGACGAACAAACGTTTTGTGGTTTTAAGAGCGCAATTCTTGCTCACTGTGTTTCATGCGACAACAGCATGTCAGGAAAGAAGGAACAAGTAGTACCGATTCGAAAACCCACTCGGCCATCGAAACCTCCTACCAAGAAGAGGAAGACAGAAGTCACACAAACACGTGGAGGAAACAATGCCCTGGTCATTCTCAAAGACATGGAGGAGATAAAGCAATTGCCCACCCTGTCACCAATCCCATCCACACCCACTGTGCAAGTCTTGGACCCAATGAACTCACCACCATCGAAGGGCTCATGGGGCAGCTTCCCGATTGCTCGTTGACGGAGATAGAGAATGTAAAATGCCCGTTTCACGGTTGTTTGTTAGAGCATCGTACGTCAGACAATGGGTTTAAATATGCGAAATGCCCTGAGTACCCGTGCGCCTTCACTGCGAGTCACAAAGAAGTACACAATTACTCAGAAGCGTGGACCAACAACGGCACTAACACCTTGTGATAAACATCGGAAAAGAGCACCCCAAATGGTGCCAAAGATTATTTGTTACTGCGATAGGCCTTTCACTTTGAAACAAAGCAAAGGTGAAAAAAAAACAAAACAAAACAAAAACCGGAAAAATGTTTTTCAGCTGTCGGAGCAGCAAGTGCCCCTACTTCCAATGCTTGGACACTCCTTGGGCCAAAAAGATTTCAGACCTCACCCAAGAGAAACTGAATCCTCCACCACTACAGCCTCAATACCCCGGCTTCAACCATTCCCAATGGCTTACCAATCAAAGAAGCAGCAGAAGGTAGAGCCACTTCGCTATCACCCGTACAAGTGGAGTGAAAGGCCGCTTGAGAACACTCCCAAGCACTCAAACACTTTATTAAATTCT
>BLFK01000866.1:851560-870663 GCA_014634185.1 Astreopora myriophthalma
TAGATACTTATGCCCCCTTCACCTCCCTGTGTAAAGGGTATAACTTGTAGTCGATACGGATAAAATTGATGGTTCATGGGTACCAAAATTTTATGAAATTGGATGGCGTCTAAAATGCAGCGTTACACATACCGTACCAGACGCAAATCATATCAACTGGCCTGTATTTCCCGTTATATTGATCGCTCCTGATGAAAACACAGATGTAAGGAGTCTATGGTAGGTCGGTTGACCTCGAGGTACCAGTATTCGTGGCACATTGGCTTGGGCGTCTACTACCACCTGGGACTCTGAATACACGTATAGTATTTGAAAAATTGATATTTAAACAGCTTAATAGCTATATCGAAAAGCAAAACATTTTATTTCAATATCAGTTTGGATTTCACAAAGGTCATTCGACAGCTCAAGCCATAGCCGAACTTACTGACACCCTACGGAAGGCCATTGATAACAACCTATACACCTGTGGTATTTTTTTGGATTTCTCAAAGGCATTTGACAGTGTAAATCATGAAATATTACTCAAGAAGTTAGAATCATATGGTGTTAGAGGCCTTCCCTTGAAATGGTTCAATAGCTACCTAAGAAACAGGAAACAGTACACTGCACTTGGAGATATAAAATCGCCCATGCAAACTATGACTTGTGGAATTCCACGGGGGAGCACACTAGGACCTCTGCTGTTTCTTATCTATATTAATGACTTGCCCAACTGCTCTGATAAATTAAGCTTTAAAATTTTTGCTGACGATACCAACGCATTCGCCTCGGCAAACAACCTAAAAACTCTTGAAGCTCTAATGAATTCTGAACTGGAGAAGGTGAAAGAATGGTGCGATGTAAACAAATTGTCAATAAATATATCAAAAACTAATTTCATGATAATTAAGTCTACCAGGAAAAAGGATATGCCTGTAAATATTCAAATAAGAAATAGCGATGGAACGAGCCATCCCTTAGTCCGTAAAAATCTAGAGGTAATGATTGATGACTGTGTCTCGTGGAAGTATCATATTTCGTACATCTGCTCTCAAATCTCGAGGAATATCGGCATTCTATCAAAGCTAAGACATCACCTATCTATAAAGCAACTTAAGTAAATTTACTATAACCTCATTTATCCTTACATATCATACGCAATTTTGGCATGGGGCGGCACCTATATCACCTCCTTGCAGAAAGTCCAGGTTAAGCAAAATCATGTTGCTCGATTAATATTCTTCGCAAATATACGTGGTAAAGATACTGAGAGTGCTCTCCCATTGCTGAACTTGCTAGACATACTCACTGTAAATAACATTTATTTCTTACACGTCTTAAAATTTGCCCACCTCTGGCACAAAGGTCTACTACCCGTTGTATTTCGCAACACCCTCTAGTATGCTAGCGAAGTGTATAGCTACAATACTAGATATGCAACCCAAAAAACTTATATAAGCCACATGCAAGGACGAACACTGGCAAACAAATGATTTCATTTAAAGCTATTGATCTTTGGAAGTCTATCCCACAATAGCTTAAAGATTTGAATGTTTACACTTTTTCTAAAAATATCAAAATTTCTTACTCTCAGAGTAATATTCAAGGTAACTTGTCTTTTGAAATTAAGCATTTTTCTCTCGACTTGTCCACCGTACCTGTACTATATTTTACTTTACTGTAATTATTTTGTTTAACTATGTTCTATGTTTCCGCGCTCTTTCTGTTTCCTCGCCCGTATCAAATGTAACATCAATAGGTAACATGGGGGCCAACTAGGAAACCGAATGGTTTATTTGGCCACCATGCTCAGGCACTCTTACTTAATGCAATAGAAACATCATCAGCAACTACAGATGTTTGTAATTTAAATTTCGTTAGAAAACTGATGCTCTGATCATAGTTCAGTTCGAGAAACCTCTTGATTTGGTACAGGGCAGAAAGCTGAGACTTATGATTCAGATGCCCTAGGGCACGGACTAATGTCTTGGGCAGAGTTACATAACAAGCATCAGGCAACTTTAACTCGAATTATTCTTGAGCTTTCTCGTGAATGTAAAAACATTCGATTCCTCCCAGACTTGCAATTGTCTTATTACTTTTCAGATAAATGTAATTTAAGACATCATGAAGTCCCGCCAACATGCCGTGTACTACATCTTTGAGCGTATTGTAAATGACATATGATATGGTATGTCCAGGGGTCAGGGTCATAGCAACGTGTAAGAGAGTTGACGCTCTCGAACATCTTGCCACGCGTATGGGTAAGTGATGCGCGTCATGGCCACTTCCCAATCTTCACTTAGATGTAACTGGATTGGCAATTGCATCCTAAACCCCGCTGCCTTGTTTTCGGGATACTGTTGTAGGCTTGCCTCACTGGTCAACACCATGTAAAAAGTGTTTGTCATGACGTTCGACGGCGGAAGTGTACCACGTTCACGATACCATCTAGGAATGAAAGTGCCTGAGCACAGCCACCTGTTAATAGATTTCAATGGTTTGAAATATCTTTGTGCGCAGCAGTAGGTAGACAACGTGCTGTCTCTCCTCGAGAAGTGTTTCTCGAAATGTGCCATTGGGTACCATCTCATGCAGAAGCGGTAAACGCTTGTCGCCCACTTGCCAGAGTTCCACGAGGTTGGTTTGTACTTGCAACAGCGTCTGCGTACATGGGCACAGACACAATGACGAAGGAATGACAAAAATGCCGGGAAATGAGATAGAGGTTTGAGGTGGTATGTCACACCGCTCGTAACCAAATTATGCTTAGGTGTAAGGAGCACATCCATGTCAAAACGAACCCCAGGTCTTATTCTCTTTTGGTCCGTAATCCAACCGAGCGCACGAGCAGTTGACACCGTGATCATAATCCATTCATCCAGAGTTGTCAAAGTTTCATTCCATTCACCATCCGCTGTTATTTCCTTTTTAGATGGTGGGTCAGCCTTGCTCAGCCACTGTAGGATTCCCTTTGTCACATCCAGGCCTGTTTGATACTTGCTCTCAGGTAAAGTGAACAATGTGAAGTTATCAGAGCGCCGGAGCATGACGTGAGAATGCTTACAGTCGGCAGGAATGTCAAAGCGATAGCGGATACACGATATGATGTACTCCGACTTCCCAATCTTCTTCATCTTTCAAATCAATTTGTCGAGGTAGCGCAACACGGAAAGAGGACTTGGAGTTGTTCAGAAATAAATTGCTGCCGGCATTACTGGGAAGTGTCACGTAAGAGTCGCTGTCTTGAATTAAATCATGCATGTCTGTTGCAAAGCCACAAACAGGTTATACGCAATCCAACTGTCGTATTTCTTTGGCCAACCTTTCCAATGTACCAACACCTCCTTGTTTGCTCCTTTATCTCTGTGCTTTAAAATTGTCTGAACGCGAAACAAGTGATCTGATGTTTCTATCACTTCCTATGACTCGAACTCGTAAAAAGTGCCTTGAATCTAATCACCGTCGGCTTCCTTTAGACGGTACACAGGTGGATCCCGTGGAAGTCTCTGAGCAACGGTGAAGGTCTCCTTCGTCAGTAACCTGTATTGATGAGACGGTATGACTAAGGTTTCAAACTTCTACTGTCGTAAGCTTACCGGAGTTTTTACAGCTGGTTGAGACATTGAGATGACGAGTTCTAATATAGTGTAAATCCATTGGTCCGTCCAATAGTCTTCATTCAATAGCAATTATCAATTACAATTAGTGACGTAATGCCTGACATTAGTAATAATACAAATTATCGATTCTCGTTTAAGCGATACATAACCTTTCTCAAAGGTTCATTTATGCTTACTGATCTTGAGTTGATCTCCTACTTTGAATTTACGCTTTGCTGGTTTTTTGGACAGATGTCCATTCAAGGTGTTCCAAACATAAATTGCATTGACCTCGTTTACATCCGCCGGTTTCATTTTGATGCTACGGCGTACACTTTGATTGTATTTCCTATTGACCAAGTCGTCCAGTTGGTCAAAGTAATGGTATGAACTTCTGGTGGTAACATGCGCCACATTAATTGTTTCAAAGTGCGATTAAATCTCTCCACCACCTGAGCCGTGGGTTCGTTGTATGTGACGAAATGATCAACATTCTCATTTTTTTAAGGAAGGTTTGAAACGTCTTGTTCTTAAATTCGGTACCGGCATCTGTTTGCAACTTTTGCGGTTTACGACCTTGCTGGAAAATCGTTTTAAAGGCTGCCACCAATGAGGAACTCGTCCGGCTTGATTTCAAGGGGACCACCCACGCATACTTGGAAAGAATATCAATACAGGTCAGTAAATACTTGTAGCCTTGATTCCACCGGGTTAAATGTTGCAAGTCCACTAAATCCGCTTGTCATTATGAATCTATATCGAACACCAGAACTCTGTTAAGACGAAAGTGTTTTCGTGCGGGTTTGTGTAAGGTATAGCCTGGTTGTTGTTGGAGCCAGTTGAGTACTTGAGAGCGTTTTACGCCATACCGACGCGCTACGCGATACAATTTATCCACCCCTCCTAAAGCGGATGGGCGGCCCACTTCATAATACAGTTTATTTAAAAGTTGGTTCGACTGATGCTGGGTCCTCTTCTTTGTTTGGAATTTCTTCGTCGCGGCTGTCTGTAACATCTTTTAATTCGATGTGGACTTCACTACCACAACAAGCAACTAAAAATCGCATTTTTTGACAGATGTCACTTAAAGAAACAGTAGGCGTTGAACTTCCACACAGAAGACTTGCTGCACCGCCCATAGTGCAAACAACTGACTAGAAAGGTTTGTCCATAGGCTTTTTATTATCAACCACCACACCCACCAAAAAGAAGGAAAAATGTGTAGGATAGGTAACACATAAGGCTCGATGGAATTCATATTGTTGAGAAAACGTGGCGTTGCACTGATCCATCTAAAAATAAAAACCCCAAAACGACCAAAATTCATCCGTTCAAGCTCCTTCAGAAGAACTGACTGGGTTAGAGAGATATGGCATACGGCAACATGTGTCGTAAAAAGCAACGTCGAGCGTAACCGCGAACCAAAAGGGAATACAGTCTATCGATGTTAACACGACGACTGACGGCTTTTTTCACTTTATAGCCTTAGAACTCAATGAGGTAAACCTCAACATTCCGTTAAGAATCTATGCAAATAAAATCATCGCCTCCACGCCCATGATAGTTTTGAAGGGAGGTAAGCGGTAAATTACAATTTCATGATACAAGCCGCTCTGGTAAAGCAACCTGTACGGGTTTACTTCTGATTATAAATTAGGCATACTTACCCTTAATCATGTGTACCAGGAACAGTCTTATAAAGAAATTGAAAGGTATTCAATGTAGCGGTAAGAGATAAATAGTAATTCCGATCTAAAACAGTCCAGTAAGTCAACTCGTAAGGGTTTAATTGGAAATGGTTTCGTAAGGGTTTACTTGTGCGAGAACATTTTTTCTGACTTCCTCGATTTTATTATTTATTATTATTTTTTTTTTGCCATGATTTAACTGGGGGATTCTTACAGGTATATTTGGTGATTTTCAAATTAGCCGACTGCAACAATGGATACTCTTATTTTGCCATGAGAACTTTCCTCAAATAATCCAAACTTGTCCAGATTGTATAAAAGGGATTAACGCTTTGAGTATACACGGCTGTCTGTAACAAAATTAATAGATGCTCTTAATTTCCTACGGAAAATATTCGTGACTGAACTGGGTGATAAAAAAGATTATAGATTCCTTCATTAGTACCAACAAACATTAACGTGTTTAATTCATACGCAGCGTTGAACCAAGCCATAACTCTCTAAAAAGCCTTCCGGTTAATTTTAAGAAAACGTTTGAAATGTTTGTTATCGTGTGCTTTCACACTTTTGCTTACTAAGCGTAAGGTATACAAATAAAATCCCGTAAGAGCATTACTATTCAACTGGCAGGGAACTGTGACTGTGAAAACACAGCGCTTAGCTCAAGCCAGGATTTTTAGCGTTATTGCTGCAAAGACTCGAAAATATTGACTGCCCCACGATCGGAATTCCGACCACGCAAGATCACCAAACAATACACAGGGAAAACAAAGGGTTATTAGGTCGCTACGCCTTTTTGTTCTTTGATTACGACCAACGCAGAGTCAAGCTACGCTTTTCATTTTTGTTCAAGAAACGAAGGAGAGGGAAGTATCGCGCTTCGTCACAAAGTCACGGAGGGACGCTATTGCTGCAAAGACTCGAAAAATATTACATGCCACAAGATCAGATTTCAGACCACGCAAGATCAACAAACATAGGTTTCAAGGGTGGTAAGTGGTGAATTGCTGTCTTTTTTTCCAAGTGATACAAATCTTTGGTAAAACAATCTGTCAGGTTCACTTGTTTTTGATACGACTTTGGCATATTTACACTAATCATGAGTTTGCGCGATCCCAATGGATCGTTTTCAACCACGTGACAAAATTTGTTACGTCATTAGCGTCCGCCTCCTGGTGGACAGGCAAACCTTCAAAATAGCTGCCGCAGACTCATCTGCTATCCCAAGTGTAACTTTTTCCGATTATTACGCTGATCTGACCGGCCCTGCTAAAACGAGGTATCGAGAAAAAGTTGTAGCGTGTGGATTTGATCCTTTTGCGCTAAAAAAGGCCGACTGTAGCGATGAGTTAGCGTCTTTTCCAAGAGTGGAATATCCTGACATTGCCAATTATTTGGTGCTTCAGACTTCGTGGATAACCGGAGAGCAAATGAAAGCTTATAAGTCTATGGAAGCTTACAATTTTTTCGTCTCTGGGTGGGTTAATACGATTCTGACAAAACCGGTGACTGGAACTGATAAAATTGTCGTTACGGCAAGAGAAAATCACTCTCAACGATGTAGAGAAACGCCCTTGAAGATATGGTTTCTTGTTCAAAAGGACGGGAACGTCTGCATGGCGCACTGTAACTGTATGGCAGGACTTTGCGAGGCCTGTTCGCATGTAAGGGCTCTCCTTTTTGCCGTTGAAGCAAGAGTAAGAACAAGGAACTCGGTAACTTGTACACAGGAGAGAAAAAGATGGATTTTGCCTTCTTAAGTAAAGAACATTCCCTACATTCCTGTTTGTGACATGGACCTGTCCTCAGCAAAAAAACGATACAGTACTTTGGCCGAACAAGGATATGCAACCCCAGAAGTAATTTTCTCGAAAATGTTTCAAGGTGTGGCATCAAACCACCCATTCTTTCTTTAATTTCTCCCTATAATGCTGCCTTTATGCCCAATGAAGCTGAAGCTCTGCCAAAGCCCTTAACAGTAATATACAATGAACAAAACTTGAATTATAGCTTTCAGGAACTCGTAGAAAAGGCAGAGAAAGTACTTGAGGAGATTACTATTACTGCCGAGGAAGCAGAAGCAGTTGAGGGAGTTACAAGAGGCCAATCAACCTCTAAAGTATGGTTTGAGCACAGGGCAGGCCGTGTGACTGCATCAAAGTTCAAAGCAGCTTGCACAACTGACCCAGACAAACCATCAAAGAGCTTGATAAAGATGATATGTTATCCAAACTTGCACAGATTTTTAAACGCTGCAACAAAACGGGGTAATGAAAGCAGAGCTCGTGAAGCTTATGCATTTTCAATTGCAGAGGATCACCTTAAGGTCATTCCCCTGTAATATAACGGACAATAGATTTTCGTTCAAACTTTGTCGACTAAATATTTATGATATGACAGGTCCAAATTTGAAATTAAAAAAGGGGGTCCCCAGGCTGGTTAAGGTGTGACGCCACACTGAATATGCCCCATTTTCACATTATTCACATGTATTTTAGAAGGGCACTGCAATTTATTGTAGCATCCCTGTAACTCCAAACATGCAATGATATGCTTGACAAAATAGTAATTACATTGTGTTCGATACAGGTAATCTCTTTACACTTGATTTGGACAGAAAACGTTTATTCCTGGAAAACTATTATACAATGATCGGTTGCCATGGTGACCAAAATGCAAAACAAAAACTACAGTTAACTCTGTTTTTTTTTTTTTTTAATTTCTGTCAATAGAAATGTGACCATTCTTTTCTTTTTATGCAAAGGCTATTGGTACTTGATTAGAATGAATGAGAAAAAAAATGGGGTGCCCATACTCGTTGGTGAGCTATAGCTGGGGATCTCAGACCAAGCCCTCCTGCTACATGACTCAAACTCTTAAATTTGCAGATTAAATATACTTGTAAAGCTGTACAAGTCCCTTTTTACATACAAGAGAAGACATAAATAGTTGTGAAACCACTTCGATAAAATTTTTGGATCAGAATTTATTGCAAGAAATTATTGGTTACCATGGTAACAGAAGGAAATCAGGGCCAAACTATCAGAATTGGACTATAAAATAGACAAATTGCGCAAAAAAATTATTTCAACCAACCTAGAAAGTGTTCCTCACAGATATGTCTTAAATCAGTTTTGTTGGTTTAATTTTCTGTACATATACAGTAAAGAGATATTTTAGGTCCCAGGCCCCACAAGTCCCTTTTTACATACAAGAGAAGACATAAGTAGTTGTGAAACCACTTTGATAAAATTTTTGGATCAGAATTTATTGCAAGAAATTATTGGTTACCACGGTAACAGAAGGAAATCAGGGCCAAACTTTCAGAATTGGACTATAAAATAGACAAATTGCGCAAAAAAATTATTTCAACCAACCTAGAAAGTGTTCATCACAGATATGTCTTAAATCAGTTTTGTTGGTTTAATTTTCTGTACATATACAGTAAAGAGATATTTTAGGTCCCAGGCCCCACTGCCCCAAACAACTAAGGACTCTGTCCATGAACTTTGAAGGAAATCAAGGCCAAAGGAAATCAAGGCCAAATTTTGTCCACGTTCGCATTCTTTTACACGCCGAAAACAGCCTTTTTTGTCCCTAACGCGCACGTCGCGAAAGGCCGCCATCTTGGAAAGATTGCGTGATTTGAGCTTGTTTATGGAGGCGATGTTGCCAATTAGGATGCGCAGTAGAGTTGCGCAGTGCAAAACAGGGGGATGACCTTAACTTTTCTGCTGCAGACTGTGGGCTTCATATAAGTGCAAAGTGGCCTTTTTTAGGAGCCACTCGTGATGGTCTTGTTTTTTGTGAGAGCTGTGGGTAAGGTATCTGTGAAATAAAGTGTCCTTATAAGTACAAAGATGCTATGCTTGTTACTGCAGGCAAAAGCAAATGACAGTAGTTTCTGTCTCAAGTACAGTGAGGAAAAAATGAGTTTGTCTGTGGACACCTGTCATCCATACTACTACCAAGCACAGTGTCAGTTGTTTTTGACTGGTGTAGAATATTGTGATTTTGTTGTCTAGACCAACAAAGACATCTTTATTCAGAGAGTGCTACCTGACACTGAGTTTTGGGAAAGAGCATTGGCAAGGGCAGTTCTTTCTACAAGAAAGGAGTTCTCCCAGAACTGCTGGGTAGATGGTTTTCACGGTCTTCTCCTTTGCCTCAAGCCACAGTATCACCAGCATCAGACAGTGATGATGATGATGGACCCTGGTGTTATTGCCAGCAGTACATTGAAGGAAGTCAGCTAATTGGTTGTGACAAACCAGACTGTAAAATCCAATGGTTTCATATGTCATGTGTAGGACAACAGAACCTGATGGTGAATGGATCTGTCCATCATGCACTCAGTGAAACCAGGAGGCTCCTGAGTGAAACTGTTTACTAAAATGTTTTGCAAGAAATTTACAGCAAACACTTTTCTTGGTGTTTGTACCATTTTATTTACCTATGTTTCTGTTCCATTTAGGACTATGCTAGCTTTGATACAATGTTTCTGGGTATAACACAACTTTGTCCCTTGTATTTTAGCAGATAGTATTCACATTTCTTGAGAACAGTCCGTGACGAGCTATTGCAAATGGTCTACTTTGACTGGAGAAATTTCGTTAACATCGTCATCATCATCATCATTATCATCATCATTACTATTACTAGGAGACCATAAGTAGGTATTTATGGGCTTCCTGGCATTACCGTACGTACTCAGAGTGATATTTAAGTTGATAGAAAGCACGGTCAAGCCTGCTCACAAGAGTTGTCCACCAAGATTCGATTCAAAAACCCACGCAAATTAGTGTAAAACTGGCATGTTTTTGAGCACACACTGGATTTAAGAAATCTTGGAGAAATGTCAGGTCCACATTATTTGTTAGCTTCCAGCGAACAGTTTTTCAACCTCTTCTTCAGTACAAATTAAGACAAAGATGACATAGCTGGATATCGTTGAAACTGGTAATTAAAAGTACTCAACAGGTCCACCAAACACGGAGAGGACGACCCTGTTAAACCAGCTTTGGTGACGGGACAATAACCGTTGACCCCATTATATTCAATGCAGCTTGGCACACTAGATCATCTATATACGCTCAGGTAAACGTCGAACACAAAACCCCCCAAATCCTCTTTAGCCACAAGGACGGCCATACACAATTTTTCAGGTAAAGAAGTTTATTTTCATATGATATGTGATTATGACGATATCACGGACCTTATCGATATTATATCAAAGAAATAGAGATCAACGGCCACTCAGTTTGCATGGGTGCCCTGTGCTAAAAAGTAACTTCATGATGCCATTACAATTTTGAAATTTCATACGTATACATTTGTGCATAAAACGAGATTTCAGAGCTTTCTGTTTTCCATATACGGATTCAGAATCTCTGTTTTCCAGATAGGAATTCATAATCTCGAGAGAAAAGTTCAAGCACATTCAAATTTAAGAATTGCTGGTCACGCGTGACGTAGCTTGACTGTAAAACTGTGTGTACAAGTTTAATTTTCTTTTGTTGACTTCCTTGTATATTTTGCCAGGTAGTTGTTTAATGGACTGGAAAGGGGCAATATATTCATTTCCCTCTGGTGAACAGAAATCAGCCTGCTTGTTATGAGTAAAGAACACTCCGAAGTGTTATTCAAGAGTTTATTTCCAAGTGCAGTACTTTTACATAACATCAAAATATAATAAGCCAACTTAATCACGTGACTCTAGTAACCACGACAACTAATCGTAACACTGGCTTTGCTGCTTTGCAGCGCAGAGAAAATCACCGGGCCCACTGTAAGGTTTGAAAAAGCAAAGGTGCGGGAGGAAAAAAGGACCAGTCGCTGACAGTATTAGTTGCACGAAACAGTATTGATATCGACATCCCGGCTTTAAAAACGTCCTCTTTGCATTGCAAAATGCTTGGCGAACCAAAACATGGCAGCACCTACCCTAATCCGGCCTATCTTGTTTTCCAAATATGTCAGTTAATCAGGGTAAATCTTCATTACAATTTCTGACAAGAAATGGATATGACAAAATTCTCGCTTGAACAGACCTAACATTATCTAAGACGAAATCCATTATTTTGGCATAACAATTCCAGTTGTGGGCTCACGTAACCACTATATAACTGTCTGACGTTCTTATCGCATGCCACCTTTACAAGATAATTGAGAGTGCAAAATACAGCAGTTTGTAAGACAACCACACTACAGTCGGGAAATTCATTTAAGGCTTAGTTCGCTAGGAATCTGGTTACCTTGCCCATTTCACTACTAATAATGTGTTAAATAAGTCCCGTTTAATTATACCAATTTGAGGACAAACTGGATCGAAAGACGATACTTTGAATGCGCCTGAGGGCGCTGTTACACCTTGTGCAGTTTCTCATGCATTTTCCCGCTGCGCCATTGCAAGACATGTTGCACGAGACATTGCCTAGTGTCACGTGCCTTTGCAACGGTTGGGACTCGTTGCGAGACAAGCAGGACGATAAATTAAAGTGGAAAATATACTTCACTTGTCAGTGTAAGTGTCTGCTCCTACAACAAACAATTAGGTATGAAAGCTGAAAGGACCACATCGATGTTTTAATTGGGTCTAAAAGGATTCATTCTTTTCGACCATGTCATTCTCCTGGAGGTAAGCGTTTTCCTGCTCATTTGTTCCTCTTGCGTAACGTACATATATTCGACTTTTGTTTTGGTTCATGACTCGCCGCGCGATTCGATATTTCACAAAGAGAACAGCCAGGGCTATGATAGCAATAAGAGCAACTGCGCCGGCACCAGCTGCCCCACCAATCAGAGCCACTTCTCGTTTATTTTTTCCAGTGTCTAGGATTGTGGAAAAAATGCACAAATTACAATCGAACGAAAACCAACTAGGCCATGTCAATTGATAATGATCATCCCAGGGCACTTGAGAAAACCCTGTTCTCTGTACACTCCTCCATATGCCTTAAATTTGGTAATCCGGTGACAATCAATAAAAGTAGCTTACCTGCCGTCTCTATCTTCTTGATCACTATGGGACCAGTTGAGAGAATATGCGTTTTCGTGCTTTCTTCGTTTCCTGTGTCCTCGTTATCGCGAGTTACACCTCTTCTCTTTCTTCTCTTGCTGCTCAGGCAACTGTTGCTGCACCTGCAGATCGCAAGGCTTTCCATTAAGGCCAAATCAAGAGAAAATAAGTTTCTTTCGGTCAAATTAAATCGTCGCAACCTCCCCGCTTTTGGAACCAACACATCTTTTACACTGAGTTTCACTTGGAATACAAAGAAATTGAGCTGGACTATAAATTATATCTATTTAGACGGTGCGCTTGAAATTTTGCTGTCTTGATTCTTGCTAATGAAAAACTAGAGACAAGATCAACACAAGAACAACAACATATATAAACGAAGGTGACCAACAACAAACATTAACAGAGAAACATATTCGTGAGAACTGAACGATCCTTGAGAAAAGGCGTTCATCACCTCGTATTGTTGCCGTTGCGGTGACAGGCCAACACTTCACAATGGAAGAAAGCTGTGTCGTAGTCGTCGAAGAATCTGAACGTTTTGAATTTGAATCGTTGGAAGCTTGCTTTAGGATCATAGCTGTAATCCAGCGTTGTATCTGTAGGGCATCTGTTATGCGAAACGTTAAATTAAACTGAAAACAAGTCAAAAAACAAACAAACAAAAAACAAACAAGCAAAAAAAAAACAAAAAAAAAGCCAAGAACAAACCAAAAATAACATTTTTTAACTACTTTTATCTGGTTTCTTTGAGAGCCGTGCAACACATTAAACACATTTTAGGGCTCATTTCACAACAGCATATTTTCGATACACTTGAGAATGAAGAGAAAGGACTTAGAGATCAGAGAAGGAGATTGCTTGGTGGGGTGAAATGTGGAAAAGGTCGGCCATGCAAGGAATAGATTGAAGTTTCCTGATTGAGGAGAAACTTAAAAATAGTGCCAGAGAACTGATTATCTTAATCTCGTAGAGGAGTCAAATAAAAAATACGCACATGACCACGTAAGCAAAAAAAGAAAAACAACCAGAAGAAAGAAACAAAACATTACAAAACAAAACAAAAGCACAAACAAAAAAATATAAGACCAAAATGCACGTAAGCAGTAAAAAGACGTCGTGGTTCATTGCTGTGGTGTTCAAACCTACCGACGCTTAGCTTGCTAGGGCTTAATTATTTACTTATTTTTTGTAATTTTCATCAGATGATTTTGTGAATTCTTTTCTTCCGTTGCGGGATTCTTCAATTACTAAACAACCGATAACGTTCAACTTCTCCATTTGTTTATATTAGTTCGCCCAGTGACTGCAAATTATTGTTCGTTAACAACTAGGAAAGGTGGTACGGACTAAGACTAAAGACATTTGATACAGGCAGTATCTGTCAAGTCACATAGACCTAGTCTTTATTGGGCGTGCTTGGAGAAAAAAATTAAAATAAAATAAGAACTTGTATATTTTCCACTGCTGATACAAACCCATTGCGTATAATGTTGTAGTATGGCCAGGAATAATAAGACTCATATTTGGTTGCTCTACAGTTCTCAGCCATTATCACCAACTCAGCGCTGGATTCCACACTGTATTCAACGTATACATACTCGTCGAGACCCATTTGTATTGGGTAATCACCGTGTGGTGTGGCATATAGTGCACTTTTGTAGAGGTTCATTCTAATGGTGAAATTTCCATATCCCCCTGTGGAATAGAAACGTGGAAGACTGCATCTCACAGCATGTCACTTATAAAAAATTATATACTCTAATTAATGCGGAAGATTTGGATGTTTATTTTTGCCACTGAACGAGTATTAGTGATTACAGATATTTGAGGGTGCGTTTTTTGGGACTATTCCGGAATAAGAGTAGACGTAATGGTTGGTTTACGCGTTTTTTACGCTTTTTTTTTTACGCTGCAAACCATTCCATTTTCGGAATACGCGTTTTGTTTGGGAAAACCATATTCCTGTAATACCGTTAATCCTAAACCGAAATAGGAATAGACAGAATGGTCCCCAAAAATGCACCCTTAAGAAGATCTGCCTTCAAGTTGACTCCCATTAGCAAGACGCTGTACCAAGAGAGTGAATGTATTGTATCAATTCTCCATCAGATTAGAAAAAGTAGGCAGAATTGACTTCAATTTTTTTTTTCTGGTGGATTTACCTTCAACGCCATGGAAGATGTTTTGAGGTTGGAAGCTAATTGTTAACAATCGCCGTCTGGAGAAACTGCAGTAAAATGGAAGGCTAATGTCGTTTGTTCGAGTGACTACATAGTCAATAACCGCTGCATTCACCCGAATTTCATTCCAGAACATTACATTTTCTTGTGTTTCGTTGACCAGTGTTCCACATTCATTTAACAGCGTACTAATGACCAAGTGCGTCGAATTCTCTGTGGCCCTGCGTAAAAGTTTACAATTGCCACTGGAATCAATAAATCTTTAAAAAAGGAATGCAATTGACTATCTTTTTTTTGTATATCTTGGCAATAGTGTGCCTGTACTTAATTCATAACTTTAATAATAACAACAAACTCTTAAATATCTTGGAAAGATCTCTAGAAAGTTTTGCGTCCTAAATAATACAAGATATACTCAAGAGTTCTGGATTTGGTCTTTAGGCTGTGGATTAAAATATTTGTCTACGAAAGCATACGTATCCTAAAGGAAATGTTCGCCGGCTTTGGCAATTAAAGATGAAAATTTTAATCAAAATACATAGAAACGCATAAAGTACTAAAGAAAGTAGTCTCGGAAAGAAGTTATAGTGATTTCTTGATTTTGTCTTTATTGTTTTAAATGTCCTTACGATATAAACCCACGGCAGACTTTCGTAGTTATAAGTCTGAACCTCCTAAATGAGCAAGTGCTCTCTGCCAACCACTCCAATTCGTTATTGTCCGTATTGAATAAACTTGAAAAATTTCGTCCAACATCATGCGCTTTGGGTGGCTAAACGATCAAACATTTTTTCACAACACAAAATGCTGGATAAAAAAATATTTGATTCAGATCAAACCTATTAGGCATACGTTGCGAAAGGCAAGCAAAAGGTCAAGCTTCTTCATCCACCACGATTTTGGACGAAAACGTTTGCCGGATCGTTTAGTCGGGCTTAAGAGTAAAACATTCTCCGGCGATTTCAAGATACTGAACGAATGTTCACTTCAATAGACATATATTTATTTAAAAAAATAAATAAATAATAGGTCCCTCGAGCTGTTCACGTTTTATGAATGAGAGACAGAATGCATTTTTATAACGCTTACGATAAACAAATCGAGGCTCTGATTTAACATGGAGGACCTACCTGCATGAAGAATAGCGCAGGCGTAGATTGTTCACCGTAAAGTATGGGAATGTTTCTTTTTCCATGGACACAGTCATGTTCGTCTCAGTGCAAGTAACAGTCAACCCAGGCTCTGAAAGGAGATTTTCGGTCAACCTCGTATCACATATATACAGTAGTGTGTGTCTGTCTGTCTGTCTGTGGGTTTATCTAAATAGGTTGATATACTTTACGACTTCAAAGTAAGACCTTTCGAGCGCAAGCCCGTTCATACAGCCAGTCTGCCTTAGCTCGACTCTAGAACGCGTTCACTGTTATTATAGGTCTCAACAGTATTTATGTTATTATTTCACAGTGTTTTGTTTTGTCATGAGTCTCCTGGTTTTGTTTTGGTTTTGGTTTTGGTTTCGTTTGTTTTTTGTTTTGTTTTGCTTGTTTGTTCGTTTGTTCGTTTGTTTGTTTGTTTTTTTGTTCCTTTCGTGTGTTATTTTATCATTATTATTGTTTTATCTTTTTTAGGGGGAGGGGAGGTGGGGCTTAATTTCAGGCTAGACGCCCTTGGACTTTGGTTTCAATAATCACCAGATCTCCCCCCCCCCCTCATTTATCGGTCAAAGCCGGACGTAAAGAAGGGCAGTGCTAGCTCAATTAGGGTCTTTTCCAAACAGGTAGGGTAACCCTAGTGTAATGGCTATCTTAGCTGGAGGCTAGGATCAACGACAGCTTGAGTTTACAATCAAAATCTCACAAGTATGTTTACCCTACCAACCGGGACATCTTCGCGTGCTGTGCAAACGCCAGCATCTCGAACGCAATAGAAAACATTGAAAAGTTGTCCTGGGTTGAGGAGTTGTCCCTACCAGAGCGTTTATACAAGGCAGTTGTGCTATAGGTTAAGCTCAGCTACAGTTATCCTAACGCCAGGGTAACCCATACTGCGTAGTAAAGACCTCAGTCAATGGAAAAAAATGTGCAAGTACTAAGGTAATCTTTTCGCTGGGGGTAACCATAGCAAAAGGATTACCCTACCTGCTTGTAATTTTAAACAGGGTCTTAGATAGGTACAGGGCAGACATGTACAACAGAGTGAAAGGCTCGTGCAGGACTTTTAGGAAGGGGCCGGCTGAAAAGAGCATGGAGAAGAGGTACTTCCTTTTTTTTCCAAAGGATAAGCAAAAAACGAACACTTAAGGTGGCTCAAACAAGTTTCAACATTTTCAAGAGCCTCACTTATCATAACGATTGACACTATACCACTATCACGTATTAACAATGTTATGTTACCATATGAAACAGCAATTATTGCTGAATAAAATGCGGTCATTATGGTAACGTAATACGTAACCATGGTAACAGGAAAGCCCTATAAAAACCCCCTATATTTCGGCTTTAGTTGCTCGTATCTCAAAGACGAACCCGGTGACCCCCAACCTCGTTCCCAGGGCTTTTCCCTTTTAAATTGGGAGGGGCGGAGAGCATTTCCCGCCCCTCCCAATTTAAAAGGGAAAAGCCCTGGGAACGAGGTTGGGTGACCCCCATTTTTTAACACTTGAAAGTGATCGGCAGACCAATATAAAACTGTCTGCAAAGTTTCAAAAAATTCTGTGGAGCGGATAGTGAGCCACCTTATTTTTTTTATTTTTTAAGGAGGCTCTGAATCTGCTCCACACAGTTTTTTTAAACTTTGCAAAAAGTTTCATTTTGGTCTGTTGATCACTTTTGAGCAATAAAAAATGGGGGTCACCGAGTTTGTTTTTGAGATATGAGCAACTAAAGCCAAAATATAGGGTGTTTTTACAGGGCGTTACCGTTTCCATGGTTACGTATTACGTCACAATAATGACCGCATTTTATTCAGCAATAATTGCTGTTTCATATCGTACCACAACATTGCTAGTACGTGATACAGTGTTGTAGTGTCAATCGTCCTAATAAGTGAGTCTCTTGAAAGTGTTGAAACTGGTTTGATCCACCTTGAAGTCTCATCTGTGAGAGGTTAAGCAACTACTAGGGACGTAACGATTCAGTCTGGAGATGTTCAACTGTCTGGACTGTTTTGGAAGGAGACATCTGTGAAGATCATCTCAATATACATGCGCATTGTTGACCGAGCGTGTGGTCAAGATGGATAGATATTGGCCAAGTTCTTTGTTTTTTCCTTCTTTTTTGTTTGTTTGTTTTTGTTTTTTTGTTTGGTTTTTTTTTGCGTTTTTATCGGCCGAGACGAAGTCGAAGCCGTAAAAAGGCAAAAAAATGTTCCTTTGTTTTTGACTGTCTTCTGCCGCCTTTTGCGACTCCGTTGCCCACATTGTCCAAAAGTCACGAGCTTTTTATCATTACTACTATTACTACTATTATAACTATTAATATTGTTATTAAAATAATAATTAATAATATTATTAAGGGTATTATTATTAATATTATCAAGAGTATGATATTGTTACTACTTTCTTGTGCTGGAACAAACGGGCAGTCCCCGCTCGCCTTGCCAATCAGAGCCTGAGATACAATAAAACTGTGAAATGCATGACTGCAACTCCCCTCCCCTCCCACCACAAGAAATCTGGTTAAGGTCTCCACAAGGCGTTGTGGAGAGCATTTCAGTGTTTAACATATTCCACATTACACTTACGAACGCATGTCAAATTGTTGGCGGCCATAGTTCTTCCTTCAGGACATCCACAGTAAAACGATCCAGGAAAATTGTAGCACTGATGACTGCAGCCACCATTGTTGATCGAGCATTCGTTAATATCTGTTAAGGGTGCGTATATGTAAAATGAAATGACCTATAATGACTCATGTTTAATGTTTACTTCTTTTCATCTGTACATTTAAGGCTAACATAAATTGTTAAGTCGAGCTGGAGGAAAGATACACACTCGCGCTATTAATTAAATGAGTGTGGCATATTCTTATCTTAGCTATGTTATAGGAAGCCATCTCACCCATGCAAGATTTTCCATCAGAGGCCAGTCGATGTCCGCTGACACATGAACAGCTAAAGCTGCCAATGGTATTCGTGCATTTTTGATCACAGTCCGATGGAAGATGTAACTGGAAGTGCCAGGGAAAAGGTAGGGAGTAGAAACTTGGAGACACCGAAGATGAGGCAGTTGGTAAAATATATGCTGTTGTAAGAGAAACCATAATTTATTATTTTATGTTGGGGCAATAATGAAACAAATCAGGGAATATTCGACTCGAACATGAAAAGAATAGAGAACGTGGACTTAACATTGGCTATTAGGATTGAATTTATTTGTTACCAAAGGTTGATCGGTGTGCTCGGTTTCTCCTTATTTCTCTATGCGTACAATCTACATTTTCTGGGAAAATTGTGCTTGCTATTGTGTATGATTCCAGCGGGGTAGTTATGCTGCAGTCGTGTCTGTTCATGGAGCCCCTAATCAGGTGTTTTTTCTTTAACTCTTGCTTAATTGTGTGTTCTTTGTTTGTTTGTTTGTTTGTTTGTTTTTTGTTGTTGTTGTTGTTTTTTTTTTTTGTCTTTTTTTTTTTTT
>BLFK01000866.1:870673-881586 GCA_014634185.1 Astreopora myriophthalma
GACACTGGTAGCCTAGACTTGCACTACCGATTTGTAGGATTTCTATGGGAAAGCTTAAATAACCCAGCAAATCCCCTAATCTTAGCCCATGGCGAAGACAATGAATAAGATATTGAGGCCATTCCTCGACAACAATTCCTTTTCCTTAGCCCAGTCTAATTCGAATAAATATTTTTTATCCCAACATGCAAAGTGCTCGCGGCCTTTGTTTCTTACTGTGTTGTTTATCATGTTGTCCAAACTGTGAGTTTCAATACTGGTGTTGTCATCAACGGTAAGCCAGGATGCTTCTTCTCACCCTTTTGTTGTTGTTGTTGTTTTTTTGGTTTGTTTGTTTGTTTGTTTGTTTGTTTTTTGTTCTGGTGATAACCCTGCGAAGTTATGTGTGTGACGACAAACATGGGTGTGGTTGAATTGAAGTGTTAAGTTTTCAAGCCTACGTCTGTGGTGAATCATTTATCTCCCGATCATAAAAGAAATTTACTTTTGCTGTATCTTGTGTCCTTAAGTCTGTTTGAGGCGTTCTGGGATGGTAGTGCAATTCGGGCTTTTGACGTTTCAACCGTTTGTATCGAATAGCCAATCGCTTTGTTCAAACACCTAGTACGTATTTGAGCAGCGGGCTTGGCTACTTGACACTAGCGGTTTAAGCGTGAAACGTCCGTGAGGAATACAAAAACGTCCAGATTGGCGAAGTTTGATCTTAGCTACCCACCCCTAGAGAGAAGTAAAATTGTCACTAGCCAACCGTCGTGAGCTGACCCAATGCTGTCACGGCTTTTCATCATCACACGAGAGTGTGATCATCACACGAGAGTGGACTAAAGGCTGACCAAGTGAAAAAGCAAAAGTGAGTCTAATTTATTTTCTTCGCTATGAGCTAAGATTAGACCTTTTTTCCCGTTATTTTATCTTTCTAATGTAATAAATCGGCACGATTCTGAGCACCCGTATTGTGAGTCTGGGCTGCCTGTGTTGGATATGTGATGGAGACTTGTGATAAAAAGGATGAAGAGATAAGTAGTAGATGGATGCTTACTCACCTGGTGTGGCAGAAATAGACATGGGCATTGATCCTGAGTTAGAAGCACATTCGTCTATATCTAAAAAACAGCAAGAGGCTTTAAGTGGAACAGTTTACTTATTTATTTATCTATTCATTCATTTGTTATCATTAATTTATTTTATACATGTACATTGTTTTGTGTTTGTGTTTTTGTTAGTTTGTTGTTGTTGTTGTTGTTGTTGCAAAATTCAGTATTCCAGTAGTTTGTAAGTTTATATTTCTCTTATTTGGGCAATTCATTATCGATCGGCTGCAACGCAGGCGGCTGAAAGCTTCCTCCAGCTCTTCCTATCTCCAGCAAGGTTGGTTAGTTGAACGGGAGAGAGTTGTCCACAGTCTCTCATTAGTTGTTGGATGTAACAAAGAAAACTAGTCTTCCGACGCCCTTGTCTGCGCTTACCATGAGATGGCGTATAGAAGGCACATAGTCTGGGGGGTTCATCTTCAGGCAAAGAATAAATGTGGCCCAAAAATCTAAACTGTCTTTTGCGAACTAAGCGTGCTAGCTCTTGTCAATTGATAAGGGCGGTCATTAGACATACGATCAAGCCTTTTAAGCATGATACGGTAATTTACTTCAGACACATGCCAAAAACAGTTCGTAGACAAGTACACAACACCTAGAGAAAAGGTACAAGCCAACGCAAAGTAAAAATGAATGATCCCTTTATTTCAGCTCTGTGACACAAAAACCGAAGTCCATAACCCAGAAGTCTCGATCTGTCTCATTTAGCCTTGGCCCATCAGTTTATGGCATTATCTAAGGTTAGAATAGAGGTTCTGCTAAAAGATGGCCAATCAGATGGGGTTTGATAACCACAACGCGTCTCATTGGTCCGCAACGAAGAGTCGCACGAGGGATTGCTCGTGCTGAATGCAAATCATGGCACAAATCAAGCAGCAGCCGTTCTAAAAATATATAATACCGTAAACTGATGGGCTGCATTCATTTCCAGGCTCCAGTTGTTGTTCAAATGGTGGATAGCGCTATCCGCTGGATAAATCACTATCCACTGGATAACGCAATTGGTTTTGCTACCTCCTATCCGCTGGATAGTGATTTATCCGATGGATAGCGTTATCCACCTTTAGAACAACTGAGGCCAGATCGATACTTCTGGGATATCGACTTCTGACAAAAACTTGGCCACCGCAGTGACCACAGTGGTTAGAATTGAGGCCATGGCCAACGTGCATGAACGCTCATCCTTCTTATTGAAAAATGTAGGAATGAGGGTAAGAAGCGACGCCCAAGTACAGGAATTGGGCAACGTCGAGGCTTTCAATTCGAAATCAAAAATTAATAGTGCGAAGGCCGGTTTCCAGCTGCCCAGGATGGTTCTCCATAAATACGCTTGTGAATCACCAGCAATAATAGCGCTTTCCCCTAAACAGGAAGGCTCTGCAGTGACCTCGTACGAAACAGTTTCCATGCTTTTGCGCTTAATTCGCAGCAAATCTCTCACCGAAATTTCCAGTGTCCGGTAGAGACTAGGGCTGACGCAAAAAGTAGTGGCTGCACTACTCCCCGTAAATGGGCTGTTTCTTTGAAACAGATTCGTCACGATCAGTTGATCTCTGCTTATGGCTTTATTGCAAGAAAGGGGGGAAGGCACAAATAAACGTGCTTTGTTCATTCGCAAGGTACCGAACTACTTACCTACGCAATAAGTAAATGATGGTGGTGCAAGGTAATACCCAGATGGGCAGGAGCCATTCGGGTTAAACTGCCAAGCACTTGTGGATGTGATGCCTGGCGTTGGTGGTCCGTCATAAGAGCATCCTTGTCCTACTACTGCACCTGGATCTATCAAGATGGCGTAGGAGCCATTCATGCTTATTGCTGCATAGGGAAACGCAAACAGTAGGGTTGTCTGATCACTGCTGATTCTGACATAGACAGAGAGTGTGTCCACCTTGTAGACTGTGTGGCCACTGGGAAGCAAGACGAGCCGGATATAGGAAGAAAACCTGGGCTTCTTTATCTAAAATGGTAACAAGTATTCATACCAAATTAGTGTTCTGGGGCCAGGGTACAAGTATGTATTTAAGTATTTAACTTTCTGTTATAAGGTGGATAGTTTGGCTGACTTTTACTTAACTTAGAACTCACGACGTCAATGCAAGTATGTTACGTACTCATTTCATAGTGACGACCATCGTGGCGTCCAAATTCTTTTTTTGAAAAGAGACATTGTTCAAAGGATGATTTATATTTATACCACTCGGTCGAACTGTATGCTCCACCACAAAAATGATGGTCCTCTAATACTGAGGGGGTTTCCTGGCATTTGACTTCCCATAATGACTCGAGGTGTATTACCTAGAAAATAGAATTAGCATTTAGGAAGTGCATGGATAATGGCAAAACCTCTGTGCAATCCAGTTGGTGAATTTCCTCACCATCAAAGCTTACAAGATCTCGCAGGCGTGTGATTTTCTGCTAAACTACCATGTTTTAACAAACTTCACAAGGCACCAATCGATTTTACTGGGCACAATAGTCTCAACGGCAGATCGTTATTAGATTCCGGAATTTAAACACATCCAGGAGTTTCATAACAGCGTTAACGGCCCCTAACCATGCATGCCTTTTTTCTTTTATCTTTTTTTTTTTTTGATTGCATTATTTGTCTTGAAACTTCATCCCTCATCATAATTCAAATGTACTTATTCGATGGAATCGTTGTTATGAGAAATGATTGGCTTACAAGAGTCTCCACCCTCAAAGGCTTTTTATTATATTTGATGAAGGAGAACTAGAGGTTATTAGATCGAACCTTTTGTGCTTTTGCAGTCGTGTTGTGTACAGTGATATACTCACTTAGTCCTACAAGAATTGTTACACAACGGTACTCGCTTTCCATGCTGTAAAAATAAATAGGTAAGTAAGTAAGTAAATAGATAAACAAACGAAACAATACTGAAAACAGCATTCAAATGTAGCCACTTATCACTGCTGTATCTGTATATCTTTTCTCGGAACCATGTTACCGAGACATGTACATACACGTGGCCAAGTACGTTGGCCTGTTTGGTAACAGAACATTATACACTTAATGTATGGTCCCGAGGGAAACAGTTAGTTTTGTTTTCCCGGGAGTCCTGATGTTTCCCGAGAAGAAGTCGAGGCGAGGTCGAGGGCAACATCAGGACTCGAGGGAAAACAAAACTAGTTTCCCGAGGGAACATACATTAAGTGCTTTGTTATATATTTAGACTTTCACTCACAAAACGGGCACTGTATTCGGCGCGCGGGCAACATCTGCGCAATTGTATCCCGGTCGCGACACATTTGAATTTGATCAGCCGCATGTGACCAAGAATCAACCAATCACAGTGCTCGTTTTGTTGAGTGTAAAGAGCTAAAACAGGCTTATTTTCGAGCCTTGTTATTCCCATTCAAATGCAAAACACAGAAAACAAATTGAAACATATTCAAGCGAAAAGAGTTGCGTAGATTGACGGTTAGTGGAAACGAATTACATTGCTAAAGGAAATTACTTGTTAGAGTCGACCGCTTTGAAGCAGAATGACTGCTGTCCAACTTGATATTGGCCGGGATACCACGTGATATTTCTGTAGTAGACTCCTCCATATTGATAAAGAGGAGAAAGCTGCATGCCGGAAGGAGAGGAAGTCACTATTTCCAAGATTCTGAAATTTCAAAATAATTCTGGTCGGTCAGGTTGAGTGAACGAGTCACGTACTTACTTATATTAATGACTGACTGGGAGGACCGGACTGGAAATACTTGGCTCGAGCTGATGGCGTACAGACCGAGTGCAGCGACGCCCTCCCGTCATGACCGAGCTCAGTCAATAAGTGTTGTATCACGTGGCCTCTTAATTTGGACTCTTCATGAGCACTCAGAAGCAAAACCTTTCAGTGTTTCTTTCTCTTTATTATTCTTTTTACTGTAATATGTGTTATCGCTCTTGACTTGCACCGCCTAGACTAGCTTTATAGCTATTTGTGGAATAGCCAATATTGTAAACTCGATTTTCTTGTCGTTACATAAAGGTTGTTGTTGTTTTTGCTGTTGCCGTACCTCCATTTTCGGCCCCGCTAGCGGTGAAGCGTACTTCTTTCATACGGGAATTTTCTCAGTTACTGTAGTTTTACAATGAAATCGCGTGCGAGACCGTACAGGGGTGCCCATTATTATCAAATTAAACAGTAACTGAAACTTTGTGAAACATACTTTACTGAGACGTCTGAAGATTCGACCTCAATGACTGCTTTATAGGCTGATCCAGTCTGCACTTCGGCGCATTCACCATCGTTTGGAGTAGATCCAGTAAATACGGGCACTTCATTACATGAACCATATTGAGGATTAATGATTACCAGAAACTGAAGCCCCACTGCACTGAATGGAGAAACGCTGGTGAAATTAGTTGTTCCAGCCGGAAAATCTTCTATCGTGATTGCTGTTGCGTAAGTACCGGTCGTGCCATTGGTGCCATCGTAAAACATCGTACATAACGCCTGAAAAAAGAAGACACATCCAACCCACATCAGGGTGAAACTCGCAGTACAAACAGTCGATTCAAAAATTAAAAACAAAGCAAAACAAACAAAACCGACATGTGCTTCTAGTTTTCAAATTTTAAAGACTTCCTCGGCTATCTATTGTTCTCGAACGGCGATGAAGAAGGAGCTGGGACAGGGGCTTGCCGGTGCGATCCACGTCTTGAAAGGAGCAATGTTACGAAGGAGAAACGTTTAATCTTTACCGTATTATAGTTTTTAATCAACTAATCAATCTATAAATTACTTTTATCTTGTCGCCTTTTATTTCCTAATATATTTTGCTGTTTTCTTGTGGCAAATACATCCGTTAAGTGAGTACCTGAAGCAAGTAAGTATATTAAATAAGTAAGTAAGTAAGTAAGTAAGTAGGTAGGTAAGTAAATAAGTAAGTGACTTTGTTTAACGAAGGCAGCACACGAGAATATAAAGAAATAACTGATAACTCAGTGGCCCTAGGAAATGAAAGAGAAAAGATAAAACTGAAACCACTTCGAGCATGTTAGGAATCTATTTAATATCTTAGCGGGGTTTAGCTGTTAGAGGCAGTATGTGGATGGTACCGGCACGACCTTCAAACTGATGCGAGATCATCATTGTTACCTCTTGTGGCCCTTTGCTCGTTTACGTGATTGCGGCCCAAAATTTCATGACGGTACGAGTCATGCTGGTTTCGTCGCTACGGTACACCGGTTTCTTCCGTATGAAATTAAACTCATGACATGCAGACTCAAACGGGTACATCATGCGTTATTATTGTCATTTAACCTAAGGCCCGGGCGAAACGAGAGCGAGAGTCTGTGAGTGTTGACGAGAGTTCAGACTCTTTGAAACTCTCGACCAAACTCTCACGCTGGGCCAAAAGAGACAAAACGCTTGACAAAACTCTCATGGAAAACTTGAAAACGTCCAAATTCGATTATCTCAAGAGCTCTCGAGAGTAGACGAGAATGGCTGAAAGTGCATGGAGACTTCCTGGCCAACCAAGAGTTTCAACTGTCATCGACTCTCGCTCTGGTTTGGCCGGAGCAAAAAACGAAAAACATTACAAGCACCTATCTACTGGTGCTATTTTTTACGTGTCAAAAGCCTTAAATTCCATTTTCCATTTATCTTCGCAATGGTGTGCCGGCCCAAATGAACAAATTGACCAAAAGGCCATTTCCAAGTTCACGTTACCCTCTTTCTTGAAGCGAGTCCCGGTGTGAAAGTCTTATGATGGTCATTAGTTTTACTTTCCATATGAAGCAAAGACTTCGCACTTAGATTCGCTTTGAAAAAAAAAAGAGTGAAGGGAACTCGGAGATTGTCTATTTATCTTAATATGGGAGAACGAGAGAGAAAAATATGACTTATTACATGTACCTCGTCAAGCGTGCCATACGGAAAATTGTCAGGATATCTGTAGGACTCTGCGTAATTTGCCCAGCGACATCTGAACGCATCTCCATCCGGGTCCTCAACTGGAATCCTTAAAGACTGGGGACATCCCTGCCGCCAGCGCACAATCGCAGGGCTTCTTGATACAGGGGATGAGTTTATTCTTCCCGTGTCTGCTCGCCGAGTGAGGTTGACGATCGCTGTAACAAGCCATGATCCGGAACCCCCACGGGACAGAGAAATCCAGCAGCAACTTGTGTAACTTAAATGGAAGGTTTGGGGGTAAAAAAATAAAATAAAATAAATTCACCCTCAGCCAGGAGCCCGTAACTAGGAGCGAACAACTCACATATCTATCCTAGGCTGGAGTTGTCGTTTTCTCAGACCACCTATATTCAGAAAGGTTTCTCAGTGAACGCGCAATGTCCCGCTTACGTGACATATGTGTAGATCATTTCATTATTTTACGCGGGAAATGTGAATCTATTAGTAACCAGGTCTGAGGAAACGATCGCTACTACTTGTTCACTCCTGGTTACCCTGAGCTACAAAAGACAGGGAATAGTCACTGTGTATTAGCACATTAGACGAAATGGTGCAATTATTTCAATTCAAGTTGGGCAAATAGCATTATTATTCTCGGTGACATAGTGCTGTCCGTCGAAAGATCAAGATCACAACGGTACCTCACACGCCACTCATCGTGGATGGAAGGAAAACTGTGGGTAAAATTATTTTCGCCCATGGACCAATCCTCAACGCTACTATAATCAGTGCACTTGAATCCAGTACTTCCAATGGTTCTTGAATTACACTGGGAGTGGGTGCCGTAATAATTGAGACATTCGGCGTTCCATGAACCACCACTTCCAAGCAAACTGCTCCCGTTACTTATGATACTCTGATCACAATAGTACGAGCTAGAAGATCGTCGAAACGCTAAACGAAAAAAAAAATTGATCTGCGAACAGAAAGCAAAAATAAATAAATAAACATATAAGTATTAAGTATTAACTAAAGTAAGTGATTAAGCAAATAAATAACTGAACAAATAATTGAATAAGTAAAGAGATCATTTTATAAAAACAGACACCCTAACTAACTAACAGTGTAAATAACTCAACTATTCAAGTAACTAACCAACTAAGTATCTAACCAATTGACTAATCAACGCGCGCAAAGAAAAAATGAAAGCTTAGAAACAATTACCTTGAACTTATCTGTTGGTCAAAATAACTCACGCCGTGTAAGGACAGTGTAACTCACATTGTATTGAAATACATGGGTGCCGTAGTTTTAGGGATTACGTTTTCATTGATTTGTATAATTATCTATGAATTTCTTTCAAAAGCGTTAAGAACCTGACGCCATCATGCAAATGGCCTATAAATTCCGCAGAACTCAATCCAGCAAGGTCCCCCGGAAGCTGTTTTGAGGACCATTTGAGAATATACTAGTGCGCGTTACAAAATACTACATTATCATTTGAGTGCCTGAGATGCAATTGGGTATATTTTGATATCCCGTCAAAAGAATTGGAAAGTTTAAGAGCTCCAACGATATCCGAAATTTCACATTTCATTGGAAACTTAAGCCGCACGTCTTTTTTCCCTTTCAACCATCAAACGAAGTATCAAACCACGTACATCAGCCATCACTGGGTTCAGCTTTTTCATTTGAATTCACAATAAGCGCCAATACTGGCTTTTTGAGCAGCTCTTTTGTCAACATTTTATTTGGAAAAGAGTAAGGAGAAAAAATATTTTAAAAAAACGAAAAGAAAAAAATCGTTCAGTTAACAGCCAACATTTTAGTGGTTGCACTAATAACATATTAATAATTGCTCATATAAAAAACGGAAATTAATGGTAATCAACGTTGCAAGTGGAATCCGGTATTTTCTGCATTTGATCCGTCCTAGCAGCTTCTCTTATGGCTTTTCTGACATGTGCAAAATATAACCAATCTTCGTCTGGAGTACAACCACTCAGCCAAAGTAATCTCCATACCTCTGCGACAAAGAGCAGTGGGTCAAAAGGTAAAAGACAGAAATTTGTTGCTAAAAAACAATGCCGCAGACACTTTATTTTCGTAATTGCAAATTGTATGCTAAGTAATAGTGGGTTCTGTCACGAAGATTTCCCTTCATTTCAAACACAGTTCCGGCACAAAATAGCAGCAAACAAACAAAAGAAAAGAACATTAACCTCAACAACAAAACGGAAAACAAAAACAGATAAATATTTACCGAGTTAAACAAGTCGTTTACCTGATGTTTCAGCGACGCTTTACTCTTGGGACGAGAGAAGTCAACATAAAGCGAAAGTAAAACCGAAACGACTCAAGCGTTCCAAAATAACCGCAACTGTGACGCTTGGCCTAGATGCCAAAAATACGCCTCATTCTGACACGTACTAAAGTAAAAGGTTCTTTTATAAAAATGCAATAAGTGTTCATAAAGCAGCCCACTCCTTGTCTTACAGCAATACCTGATGGCAACCGTTATTGAAAACAACAGGTAGCCAAGTTGAAATGTAGTTGTAGCTGACTATGCATGGCAAGCAAGACGCCTGAAACAAACTAGAGCAAAGCGGAAAACTAACTTCCCAAACGCTATGTTCTAATTTTAAGTTGCGAAAATTATCTCAAGTTTGTCAACGTAGCTTACACACCGGAATTTTTTTGTTTTAATGGGAGAGATTTATCCAATCGTTATAAAACTTGGAAGACAATTTGATTTCTGAGTGCTCATCTATTTCACGAGAATCTTTAGTTGAAAACGGAGGTACAAAAGCCATCTTACATAAATCATTTCCTCCTTGTTCTATCACGGTCATTCTGCCTAATAATTATGTCCACATTTTAAGAGAAAGTAAATGAGGGGGGAAAAGGTCACGTGACGTTATCAGTGTCAGAATATCAGACAGTGAAAAGGATCGCTGCCACACCAAAAGGCGGAATTACATGTGATTGGTTGATTGAGCACTTTGATGCTAAACAGTTTTAGCATTTGAAATTAAATCGTTCCCCATTTAAAAAAAAAAACAAAACAAAACGAAACAAAAAACACGTATTGCGACGTCTTAATCTGGAAATGTAAAAGAAATCTTTCATCTGATCAAACAAGTCAATTATTCATTGCTTCAAAATTCACGAAGAGGTTAGTTATTTGCGGCGTCATTTAATTAATTATAAACATCCCAGCCTTGACATACATGAGACTGAGTGAAGAACATGAACTGTTAGGAGAAGACAGTGAATATCCGTTACGAAATGGTACACACACAAAAAAAATTAAGGCGTCTTCTTTTCTTTTCTTTTTCTTTTTTCTTTTTCTTTTTTTTTTGAAGCGCTGGCTTAATATGCATTCTGCATGCCTGGCAGCTCTCGTAAAAGCAATACCCGCCTTTCATTTTTCAAAATCAATATCATGTTTACTCAAATAGCCCCCATGACGAAAAAGGGGATGATTAAATTGTTCCCTGGGCAAAGTCTCACGACGAACGCTGTGTTTACAAAATTCCGCTTTCGTAACGAATGGTCCCCAAACTAGAGGCCACTGTTTTATCATAAAGTGTCTTGGTATTCCATTCTCGCGTAATTCTCTTATTTATTGATTGATTGATTATTTTTATTTTTTCATTTTCCAGGGAAACATGTCCTTATCTTGTATACGAATCGTAAATGCTATCGCGTTTAATATCAATAAATTTGAAGGTAACTTAATCGATGTTTATGCTTTGACAAATGCAATGAACATTGATGAAATTTGCAGGAATAATAATAACGCGGAAGTCTTTAGTTTGACACTGACTAGCACTAACCGAAATGGCGTTCCAGAAACCGAACGCTGCATCGGTCCTCACAAAAGTTCATGGTACAGCCTCGTGCTAATTGTTTCTTTCACTGTTCCTAATAACCACCGAACTGAAAT
>BLFK01000866.1:881596-886596 GCA_014634185.1 Astreopora myriophthalma
CAAGTCAATTATTCATTGCTTCAAAATTCACGAAGAGGTTAGTTATTTGCGGCGTCATTTAATTAATTATAAACATCCCAGCCTTGACATACATGAGACTGAGTGAAGAACATGAACTGTTAGGAGAAGACAGTGAATATCCGTTACGAAATGGTACACACACAAAAAAAATTAAGGCGTCTTCTTTTCTTTTCTTTTTCTTTTTTCTTTTTCTTTTTTTTTTGAAGCGCTGGCTTAATATGCATTCTGCATGCCTGGCAGCTCTCGTAAAAGCAATACCCGCCTTTCATTTTTCAAAATCAATATCATGTTTACTCAAATAGCCCCCATGACGAAAAAGGGGATGATTAAATTGTTCCCTGGGCAAAGTCTCACGACGAACGCTGTGTTTACAAAATTCCGCTTTCGTAACGAATGGTCCCCAAACTAGAGGCCACTGTTTTATCATAAAGTGTCTTGGCATTCCATTCTCGCGTAATTCTCTTATTTATTGCTTGATTGATTTTTATTTTTGTTTTTTCATTTTCCAGGGAAACATGGCCTTCTCTTGTATACGAATCGTAAATGCTACAGCGTTTAATATCAATAAATTTGAAGGTAACTTAATCGATGTTTATGCTTTGACAAATGCAATGAACATTGATGAAATTTGCAGGAATAATAATCTTTTGCCGGTGGTGCATTATCAGTGAAAAGGAAATGGAGGTAGAACCGGACATTAATGATGCCGTGGTTCAGTATACGCAACGCAGATTTGCCAGTGAAGCCAGAAACAATGTCACTTTGATAGCAGCAATATATAGTCAAGTTGAACTTAATGAAAAAAGTAATAAAATAAATATATATATATATATATATAAAGGCATGATGTTACGTTTTGTTACTTTTACGTCTTGCTTCGATCCCCATAGGGGAAGATCGCATGTTCGAAGGTATCCGGGATTTACATATGTTGAAATCAGTTTGAATGCTAACACGAGAGCGAACCATATCAACGATGGAATCAGAGGTAAAGCGCGAGGCTTTGATCACATACAATTATCTCTAGTGTTGATTACAAAGGCTTATGTCTGCATAAAAGAAACATACAGTATTTTGCTTTTGTATCTATTAACCACGGTTCTTCAACTTAACTGCGATTTCGATTCCATAAAAGGCAAAAAACCGAACACCGTTAAGATAATATTAGTTTTTCACTATTTCGTGGCTTTTTATTTAAGCTGAGAGGTCCCTGTGATAACCTTTTCACTGCTTCTAATGTGATGCTAAACAGGCATGCAATTACAGGTTATTTTCTGTTCTGACATTGGAATCTGTTTACTGAATGATTACTCCTACCGTATTGCTGAAAGGGTCTGTTGGCACGAACGAAATGTGGCCATACCGGAAGTGCGATGCTTCAGATAACGGCAACAATTGTAGAGCAATGAGGGGCACAAGAACAGTTGAAAGGCGTTGGATCATGTTTCTTTTGACCGAACAAGAAGACCACCTTACTTGTAAACTTTTCTCAGCAAGTCATGGGAAAAGAAAAGTTCGCAACATTCACCGTCAAGGTAGCCCCAAGGAGTGGCCTGACTCTGCGTGATCAGTGAAAATAAATCCATCACTTCCATCCGCATTGACCAATCAGGCTTTAAGTCCTGAAGGCATTGTTGAGTAAAAATAGCGCAAAAAAACTGCAATGCGCATAACTGCATACATAACGGACACTGTTGGCGTGCATCTCAATATTTGACTCTCCATGTGAACGTGACTTCGTCTTAAAAGGCGGCCTTAACTAATAGTGATAACTTAACTAATAGTGATAACTTAACTAATAGTGATAACTGCAGAGAGAACCAAAACCATTTCCCCGGCACAGGACGAACTCTAGCCTTTCAATATCTTTACGGGAAAATTAAAGTTATACAAAGAGTTAATGTGGGCTTTAACTGTCTTTAGTTGTACAATTAAGTATTGTAAAGGTGAAAATAACCATTAGTGTATCTTTAATCGACCTATTGTTAAACTTTCAGACGGCTAATCTCTCATGCTACTTTAGGTACTTTAGGTTTAGGTACTTATGGTCTTCGAAATGTTTAACCTTTAAGACCCTTTAATTCAGGACGAAAACGAGCTTAAACTAACTTTGCTCGTTTAAGATCTAATTTTATTTGGAATTAAAGCTCATAAAGCTAACTCGAACTTTAGTCGGTCTTTGGTTATCAAAGCTAACGCCTAAAACTTATCGACGTTTCGATTTCGACGTGACATCATTATCAAGATATAAAGTTGAGTGTAATGAAGAGAGCTAATAATACGAAATATGAATACAAATATTGTTCTAAAGTACACTGGGGAAAAACTATGCTAATTTAGATGAAAAAAAAAACGATAAAATCACGAAACGAAACGATGTAAAATATTTGAAAACAGCTTTGAGCTAATAGAGTCTTTTTGTTTGTTTAAAGTAGGCTTTAAGTCCCTTATGAACAGCACCTCAAGCATACGACAGTCCCACTTATATTTGCAATTATTTTTGCTGAAAACGTCGCTGCCGTGAGTCAGCATGAGCTCGCCGATGACGGTCTTGCCCTCGTGTTCGTTGACTCTTTTGTGCAGGTGTCGGTTTGTATAGCCGACATAACCAGCTTCGCACTGGTTTTTTGTTTACCAGGGCAGGTTTCTGTTCCATAGGTTTCAAATCATCGCCTAATTTGCGACTGGTAAATACGGGGGTAAGTGTACGACAATCTTTGATGATAGTTCTGATATTTGGCGTCTTACTGTATTAGCTGATCGCTGACATTTGAATGGCAGCACAATGCGCGTGCCTTGTGGTTTTTCGCTGGCTGTGGGTTCTTTCTGAAGATCGTCCATAAATGTCTTGATGATAGATTTGATTAAGCTTTCAGGGTATTTTAGCTCAAGAAATAACCGCTTAAGTTTTTTACATTCTTGAGTGAAAGCATTCATTGAGGAAGAGAGGCGATGTGCTCTGTGTAGCACTGTTCTTAGTAAGCTTCTCTTGTATCGCTCGTCCGTGTGGCTTTGGTAATGCAGTAGGAGCCCTGTGTTGGTCGGCTTTCTGTAGACCTCTGTATGGATTGTGTTCTCATCTCTAATAATCGTCATCCCCAGAAATGGAAGTTTGTCTTCCACTTCGATTTTCATGGTGAAGGACAATGACGGACGGGCGTTGTTTAGGGCTTGGTCCAAGGTCTCGGCCGTGGCTGGTTAATGTATCGTCTACGTAGCGTTTGTAAAAGTCGGAGATATTTCCGTCTCCTTTCAATTTCGCTTCAATTGAGGTCATGAATGTGTTTGCTATGAGTGGGCCAAGGGGTGAACCCATAGCTACACCGTCCACTTGCTCATATAAATTGCCATCAAACTGAGTTGATTCTTGCTATTCGTAATAGTTCCCTCAGCTGCGCCGGCTGAAGATTGGTACTATGGGTCTTGTTGAACGAATCTTCGTTGAAGGCCCGTTCCACTAGGATATCAATAGTTTTATCCACTATGGCATCTGTAAACAGCGAAGATACGGGATAGCCCACAAAGACGTCGCCTTCTTGAATGCTGATATTTCTGACAGTGTCGGCAAATTAAAAAATCTCTTGGATCATGTTATCAATGATGGAAAGAGGTTTGAGTTTCTCGTTAAGCCATTCAGCAAGTGTAAAGTTGTAAATAGCTGTCGACGAGAGGATTGGGCGCATTTGGATAACAGTCTTGTGGGTCTTGGGTAGCCCATACAAGTGTGCTGGTCGAGATCCTTCAGGGCATAGTTTATCCGCTGTTTCCTTTGGCAAATGTTGTCGGATCAATGACGATACCATTTTTTTCTTTTTCAAGAAATGGATGGTAGTACTTTGGCGGCCTGCCTCTTTTCTTTGGACGGTTAGGACTCACAGGCCTAAACTTGGCTGGGTTGTTGATTGACGCTTCGCTTAAGAGGTCGATATATTCCTCCCTGTCCATTAGCACTACGCCGTTTCCTTTGTCAAGCTTAGTAATGAAAAAAAGAAAACCCTGCCCTGGTAAATAAACAGAAAGCACATGCGGACGCACGGCATTTTCAGCCTTTCGAGACTTTTCAGTATTTTAAGGAAGTGAAAAAATAAGTGGGACTGTCGTATGTTTGAGATGCTGTTCATAAGGGACTTAAAGCATACTTTAAACAAACAAAAAGACTATTAGCTCAAAGCTGTTTTAAAATATTTAATCTTTTACATCGTTTCGCTTCGTGACTTTATCGTTTTTCTATTTTTTTTTTCATCTAAATTAGCATAGTTTTTCCCCGGTGTATTTTAGAACAATATTTGTATTCTTATTTCATATATATTAGCTCTCTTCATTCCACTCAATTTTGTATCTTGATAACGATGTCACGTCGACATCGAAACGTCGATAAGTTTTTAACGTTAACTTTTGTAACCACGGTTTTTAAAACCAAACTTCTTGTTAGTCAGTCTTTCATGTATTATTAACTTGACCTTTTGGACAGGCAAAAGATCAAATTGCATGCTAGTCACTGGAAAGCACGTGCACACAGAGATGTAAGTCAGCTTCTAGTTAATTTCTTCTGATCGGCATCGATTGAAAACGTAAAAATACTACCGGAGGTAGTACCGCATTGTGGTACCGCATTGTACCAGAGGTGGTACCGCATTATACCACGCTCAACATTTCAAAGGCACGAAAGAAAAATATATTTAGGCTCTTCCAAGAGCGAGGCCGCCGCATCCTGGAAAACCACAATTCTTGGCAATTCTGACTCTGATAGTACAAGTACAGCAGATGACGAAGGTGAGTTACTCGTCTCTTTAATATATCGAAACCATTACATGAGCAGGCAATTAAGGTCTGGTTTCATATTACTCTTAGAATATGCCCTTGAAGACCCTTCTATTGACAGGGCTTGAACAATCGATGAAACCGATGATCGGAAAATCAGCCACAATATTGCATATCTACACTACCATGTGCGGCCGTGTTTCCTTGAGCTGCGTTTT
>BLFK01000866.1:891596-919096 GCA_014634185.1 Astreopora myriophthalma
CTAATATTCTTTAATTTTGCAATTGCAGCTTCAGATTACCACATTATTGTTTTCAATAAAATCCTGAAAATCCAAGCCTTGTTGACTGATTGCTCCATTGACCATCGGTCCATCCATAGAAGTTCCGAGTGACATCGGCAGCCTAGCGATGAAAATATCCAGCATTTCTGGTTCCTACACAGCCGAACAGTGGAAAAACTGGACACTCCTCTGTTCACTTTATTGCCTTAAAGGTATCTTACCAGAAGACCATTTTCGATCTTGACAGACATTTATGTTGGCGTGCCGATACCTATGTCAGTCAGTAATTTCTAAAACTGATCTGGACATTGTTGATGGGTTAACTTTGAAGTTTTGCAAGTCTGTGGAGACTTTGTATGGAAAGCACGTTATCACTCCAAACATGCACCTGCATAATCATCTGAAAGAGGTCATACTTGACCACGGACCCGTAACTAGCTTTTGGTGTTTCAGCTTTGAGCGTTTTAATGGCATTCTAGGAAGCACCACAACAGATAAAAGATCTGTCCAGCTACAACTTATGAGAAAATTCTTGATATCAAGGGATTTAAAAAACATCAAGTTAACAGCCCAATATCAAGATGATTTATGCTCACCCGCTGATATGGCAGAGAGAGAGGTTAAAGAGGATGTTTCCTGTATTGACTGGTCGGTCAAAAATGAGTTTGACAACATAGCGTTAAAATCTCCAATGCATGGTATAAACTGGCAAAATGATTCTGGTCTTGTGCTTCCCTCTAATTATAGACTGGTCCATTTTGACACAGATGACATAACACTGCTTAGAGACGTTTATCAAATCATGTATCCAGAGCACAAGATTGAGACAAGGAATCTCAGTGAAGGCATGCACAAATTTGGCTCTATAAGCATTTCGTCTACAACCTGTTACTGCAGTTTTTTTTCTTGAGCTTGCGTGAGACTGAGTTATACCGCAACGGACTGGGACAGATTAAGTGGAGGTCCTGGATGAACATGTGAGCGGGAGAGGGACAAGAAAAGTTTTCCTTTGTATTGACAGTGTATTTTTTGTGTTTTGTCAAAGGAGTGTAGATTACGGTTTACGGGTTTACGGGCATTGAGACATCACGGGTAAAGTTTCAAGGTTTCTAAGGACAGATGTAAGTTTATCGCATTTAGTGTCGTTTTATTTTCTTTGTTATTTCATAATTTAATGTGCGTCTTGTAATTTCGGTTTTAATTTGTATTTTAGTTTTTCGTTACCGCATCACCTGTTACGTGGATTTACGTTGTTCTACGGTTATACGGAAGGTTAGAGATAAGTCCAGGGAGATCGGAAAATGCGTGTGAACGGAATCTGTGTAATTGAATGAATGCTTGTTAATTGTCGTCCTGTGAGTTTGCAATAAGCTATTTATCGCTGGTGTTACGGATATCCTGCACTCACACAACCTATGGTTCCAAGATGCAGCCTAGACGGATTCATTCCAGCAAAATAATTATTGTCATCCTGGCAAAACGATGATGGCCAACTCCTGCAGGACAGGTTTTGCTTGTCTGCAGGCTTGGTGCAGTATTACTTAAGGCATTCTGTTCAGCTGGGAGATTAATGCCATCAACATTACTTTGCTTGTGTGAGATGGTATGTACTGCACACGGAATCCACAAGTCTATATGGCAAACCATTAAAAGTCTGCAAGAACCAATTCTACCAAGGTGGACCCTCATGTCTCATACCAGTGCAAAGGATGTTTTTGAGATTTGCCTGTTGAACTGGAGCTGGAGAGACAAAAGCTATCAGTGGTGTCTCCCATCATAAGGAATAGTTTAGTGCTGTTTATCACGTTTCCACCATCCGCCATAGTCCTACATCCCACATCCATATCCCGGATGAGGGACCGAGAGGGGACTCAGGGCTAGTTCCCAACAGAATGTACCCCTATAGCCAACAGTTCTTACTGATCCTTAAAGGAAAGGATGATCATAAGACAGCCTTTTTGAAACTGATAACTATAGAATAATTAACTGGCATCACAGTTTTATTATCTCTGTTATCAAACAGTCAGTATTCAGTAGGTTATGAATGAGATCAAAGCCAACATAACCAATGACATTATGGCAGTTATTTTTTACAGGTCACAGGTTAGGTTTGCAGGTCACTGTTGCAGCAATGCTAAAAGAACCTAACCCTTTATTAATGCTAACCGTAGGCCTAAAAAGTGTTATTTTAGCCTAAGGTTAACTTAATGAAAGGGGTTAACCCTTTCACTCCCAGTAGTGCCACTTACAGATTTTACTCTGTCTAACGCCAGACGATTTTACTCGTCACTGGGGCACCCCTTGGGGCTGAAAGGGTTAACCACCTCTCCGTCTGATCAGAAACTATGTCTCCATTAACCCTTTCACTCCCAGTAGTGCCACTTACAGATTTTACTCTGTCTAACGCCAGACGATTTTACTCGTCACTGGGGCACCCCTTGGGGCTGAAAGGGTTAATGAAAGGGGTTGTTTAGTTCTGTTAAAACAGTGATCTCTACACCTGCCTTGGGACCTGTGACTTGTAGAAAATATCTCCCAATGGCATTAAGTAGTGGCTCACTAAAGAAGGAAAACCCACTAGAGACTACAAAGTTGCAAGGAAATCTCTCACTGATGTCACAATTTCAATTTCAGTTTGTCAAAAAGTTTTGCATAAAATCAAATTCTGTTGTCTCTACTCCCAATGAGTGGTAATGGATTCTGGTCTTGAGTCAGTCAGACACCTATGAAAACAAAGTGGTCACTCCGTGCTGACTGATACGGAAGCATAAAGATCAGGCAAAGCAGTCACTCGCAAACAGTACATTAATATGACATTAAGAAAGCCTATAGAAGAAAATATATGGATGCGACAAAAACGAAAACAAAATCTGGCACATTAATGTCGTCACTCTATGCAGACTGGTACAGAAGCATAAAGATTAGGCAAAGCCTTCACTAGCAAACAGTACCAAGCATTACGATCTCACATTACAAAAGCCTAGAGGGGAAAATCCACTGATTTCTGTTGGCAAGAAAAGCAATCATTGGCTTCTGACTGGATAGTCGAAATGCCTAAAAGAATGAGAATTATTGTTTCTCTATAAGTGAAATAATAATATATGCTATCACAAGCCTACAGATAACAAGATATACATGCACTTATATGTAAAATACATGGTACTTCCTGGGGTAAGGAATAAGATTGCAGCCAGCTGACTAAAGAGGCCTTCCAATGGGTTTTGCAGGCTCTAAACCAAGAAACAAAGTGACACTAAAACCCCCCTTGAAAGGCCTCACTAAACACAGATATCAAGCGATTGTGGAAAATTATGGAGAAGAAGAAAAGAAGTAACATAAATTAAGCATAATTAACTGAATTAATTTTTTTGGAATCCAAGTGGTAAAATCAACGAGCATTAAATTAAGAGGCAACATTTGACAGAGATGTCTTGCACTATTTGATAATCAAAATTAATCATATCTTATGTCTTACCTTCCTCACAACTTTAATTTGCAAGTGGATTTATCACAAGGTTTTAACAATCACCTTTTGTTGTCTTGATACCAGCGGAATGATAAATAAAATGGCGGATCCTTGCACGGCTTTAAGAAATGTTTAATGACCTCACGGTTATTTGTATTTACAATCCGTGATGCAACGATGGAGGCCATATCTGAGCCTTCTGGTGAGGTAGGGGCTTCATCTACTTGACATCCCTCTTGGTCTTTTCTTTCCCTAATTATTTCCTGAGAGCACTCCGGTTCATTGTTCTTTTCTTATACCTGTCTCTTACGTCTTTTCAAGTATGCTTTCGTTTTCTGTTTACAGTGTTTTCCCATCTATCACAAAAGTGCAAAAGATTCATTACAATGAACTCACAACTTAATATAATTCAAATCTCCAAACCAGGATGGGATAGTTGAAAGTTGGGGTTTGATAGTTGAAAGTTGGGGTTTGATAATATTGATTTTAAGATGAGTACTTCCCTACCCATCTAACTGTAGACAGAAAAAGATTATAATCCCATTACAATCATTTTGAAGTAGGCATTCCTTATGTCCTAAAAATTAGTGTCTGCAACTTTCCTCCCCTCCCCTTCCTTCCCCTTTCAAAATATAATGTATGGTGATTATAAACCCGCATTGATCACCAAGCAGCACATTCAACCGTTTATAGTCTGTTTCGCCAAGAAGAAACTTTCTTCGTTTATAAATAACTTCAATATAAAACAATTGCAACACCACGCTTCCACGTCCCGTCAATCGATACCACCACGCTTCGAGGTCGTGGCCGATTATAAAATCCTGATCAAACCTTTAGTTTGCCTTTAACACAGGAAATTGTTATGGTTGCAACTATATAATTAAAAAATAAAAACAACACAATCGACTTAACTTATACTCTTAAACTTAAAGCGTGGATTTAAGCGAGAGCCTTGAACTTGCCACATCGATGACTCTTGCCGCCGAGATGGAATGGACAATCTTCACGGGAAATTTGTTGAGCCTTTGTGCTGCTGGTCGGCGTGGCCTACTTCCCTTTCGTAAACGGTCGTTGCCATTTATTACGGTCGATGCCAATTCTTGGTAGCAGAGCCTTTTGTCATAAATTAGACCTACAGTAGTTGAAATTGCAACTAAATCAGCTAAAATTCAGCTCAGATTGAGAAATTAAGCCTAATAAATAATTGAGGTGTTTGGGCTTAGCATTTGGATAAGGTTAGCGTTAGTTTTAGGTACTGAAAACAGCTATTATTTATCTTTCATATAGAATAGCTAGATAGCCAAAATCTACGCTGTTTGGCCGGGCAACTCGGTAGGGTTGTGGTGAGTGACGTGCGCTATTAATCTACTAACCCGGGTTCGATTCTTCAGTAGGAAATTTTTCTTTATTTACAAAAACCAAACTTATAACAGTGAAAATTTTTCTAAGTGTCGCTGAAATGGCAACGACCGTTTACGAAACGGACAACTGCGTCGGCGTGCCAGTATGAGTATAAATATTCATAAATTGCGCGCCGCGGCCGTTGAAGTCCCCTACTGTTCGCAACGGTTATAGCCACGCTGCAATCCACCGTTCCTTTCCTCAGCTTTTTTTTCGACATTGTCTAAGGTTAATAAGTCATCATTCTTCCTGCATTCTTCGACTCTCGTTTTCTATAACGGAAGATCAGATCCTAGCAATTCGTGGTGGTGGCGCGCGTTCCAATCTCTCGGAGGATTGCATTGTTCTCCTCGAAGAGCTCATACGAAGCAACCGAAATCTCGCTGCAGACAAGGAGCAGTTGCGGCAAGAACACCAATTGGCTAGTAAGCAACATGCTGGCGTCCTCAATAGAATCGGGAGGAGGCTAAACGAAAACGTGGCTCTTCCAGGTGAAAGAAATCCCCATCGCCGAAGATCTAGAAGGGCCGTAACTGGGGCCAATATTATCGTTCCCTCTATATGCAGAGCAATTACTCGCAGAAGCTTAAGCTTGATAAGGTTATAGAAGCTTTGTATTTATTACAGTTTAATGACAATAGACAAAATCATCATAAGGATAGTCTACAAAAGAGTCATAGACCCCATACAAAGGCAGACCACCTGAAAAAGCATTTATCCTCCAAAGACAAGAAATTCAATTTTCTGCGCGTATCGTAGTCATCATCTGTCTTCAGAATAAACTTAGTGGTTCTCCTCTGAATTTTTTCTAACTTATTGATATTCCTAGCAGTTTGAGGTTACCATACGACAGTACGGTACTCAAGTTGGGATCTTACCAATGCACAGAACAATGTTCTCAGGGTAGTGATATCCTTCATACCCTTACATGTCCTTTTGACAAGACCGAGGATCTTCTTAGCTTTACTAGTTATTTTATCAACACATGCATTCCAGGACAACTTGCTACTGGTAATTAGGCCAAGGTCAGAAAATTCAAAAGCTTCCTCTAGGGTGTGATTGTTTATTTGTAGGTCAGAATGAAAAGGTGTTTTCTTCTTCGTGATACGCATCAGCTTACATTTTTTTATATTGAAGTCCATTAGATTTTGTTGGCTCCATAAATACAAGTTATCCAGATCTGATTGAAACACTGAAGGGGTAGTCAGATGGACAAGTTATCACTCTACATGTTTTGCAGTCATCTGCATACAATGTGTTTCCAGGCTTAACTACCTCCAATAAATCACTAATGAATATCACAAAAAAAAGGGGCCCAAGCAATGAACCCTGAGGTAGTCCAGATGGAATAACAGAGAAGGTTGAGCTTTTTCCATCTATGACCACCCTCTGCTCTCTGCTGGTTAGGTAGTCTTTACACCAATTCAACTGAGTACCAGAGATGCCGAAATTAAAAATTTCTGCTGTAAAATACGATTGTCCTTTGGAGGGACTTCGTAAGCTCTACAGCTTTTGAAATTCGATTTTGGCGCGTCCAAATGTATGCATACATTAACATATTCCATAATTTCATTTTAATGTTATGATCAGAAGTCGCTTTATACTTTTATTTGTTCTGGGAATAAATCGTAAACAGAGTTTTCTAAAATGAGTTTCTGCACATCTGAACAAGGAGAAGATTAAGTGCTGAATATTTGGCTGGTTATTTTCACTCATCATCGGGGGCAAACAGTTTTTCGCGCGCATGATTTACGATCCATTCTTGCACAATAAGAGAGTTTATCGCAGTCATCGGTAGAGGTGTTCAATGTGCCTATTTTGCTGGCAGAGTTAAAATCAAATCTATGCCACAGTCCACCTACAGTAACAGGGGCAGTGTACGTAAACGTCCATAAACGTAGGAGACTCGGAAGTTTAATTATTCAAATAAAGACTGGGAACGAGTTGCTCAAATGAGCCCCTCACAAGAAAAATCATAGCAAAATTAGTCGCTTCATTAAGTGTGAGGCTGTCTAGTTAGATTGCCGCCATTTAGCAGGGTTTTAAAAGTCAAAGAAAATAAAACTTTGTAGGAATTTTGGGGGCTTGATTTGTGAATTGGAGTCATCTGTATGGCATTTGAATGACCTTTGGCTGTGGTTAATTATATGCAGTGGGCTCTGTCATGTTATGGCCTTTATTCGAGCTCACAATCCAAGACAGATGGCGAAAGACGAGAGCCAAACAAACATGTGGACTGCAAGTCCCACCATGCTACATGAGTCGGACGGTCTTGCGTCACTCATGATAGTGTGACAACTTGGTAACCTTGTTAAGCCCGAGTGGGGGAAGGAGGGGGGGGGGGAAGGTCGGGCTAACCACGGGAATTTGATCGTGAGCTCTGTCCCCAGGGTTGGGATTTTGATCGTAGGTGATTCCCACGGTGGGGAAGTTTGACATGGTCGCCATCTAAGGATGATCTTGGCCTGGAAAACTAGCTTTCCGCCATCTTGGAAAATACCCAGAGGGCATTTGGATGAGATTCCCGCATTCGTTTCGGAGCAATGGCTGTCCAGCTTTTAAAACCTCAGCTTTAATAATTTTGCAGAGCCCTACAATACTAGGTATGGTAAAAAAAGGTCTTAAAAGCATATTCATCCAATCGTGTTCAGTTGAATGTTTTTGCAGTATTTTAAGTTTTTCTCTGATAGAGATTACATATTCTTAAATGGTTAAGCCAGAAATGACCATGTATGACCACACTTTAAAGGCCACAAAATTGTGCAGTATAAGCCAGTTGGTTAAAAAGCTAGTTTTGTTTCCAGGAAAGATGCTGAAAAAGAAAAGAAATAAACCACTTTTTGCTGCTATGTGTATTTTTTTTTTATTCTGTTGTAGGTTAATTATTACAATCCTCCTGTGTGCAACAAGGTTGAAGGACATTTGACCACCTTCACTTGCCCCTGGGTGGGGATTTTGACCAATTATTTTGTCCGGGGAGTGGGGAATTTGAAATTTTTGTAAAGAGAATATCAAAATCCCCACCCCATGCCCGATATTTTTCTATATGGGGATTGTGTAGGTGTTGTTAGTAAATAATATTTACTCTTTAACCAATAATTGTAATTATGCTAATTATACTTACTCTTTAACCAACAATTGTAATTATTGTGACCTTTATTTCAAAACGAATTCCTATCAGTGATCAGTGAGGAAAATATACAAAGTTCTTTCCAACAAGGGTGACTTCAGTGGATTCTCCCTCGATGAAAAGAGAGTGTTGTTCAATAAAAACATATCAGAAAACGTTTTTTTTTTTTTTGTATGATGATAGATTATGCCAAATGTTATCATGGAATGTGTCTCACTGAGACTGAGTTCAAGTTTTTTCAGCTGGCCTAAAATCTATAGTGTTGCTAATTAACTATGGTGGAAACATTCAGCATTAGAAGCAGGGTGTGGGATTGAAGGTGTTTTGAACCTTTGGAAATGTGCACACTGAACATTTTGCCAATATTAAAAGGGTATCAGAGTTACATTTTAAATTAAAATTTTTTATCTCCAATGTTTCCTCGGTGCAAACTCAGACAACAACAAACACATTTTTGACCGTGTTATTGAGCAAGTTTTGCATGATTTTGGAGGACAAAAAAAATGCCCCTGGTCAAGAAATACCATGGAAGGTGATGGACCAAACACAGATCCGGGCATAAATATCGTTCTATTTGTAGCAAGCCTGCCTATTGTTTTTTTAATACTTTAACATACTGTAATTTAGGTACAAAATGTTAATAATATGTTCAAAGACATCTCTTGTTTTGTGAATGTTAATCAAGTTTAAGGTCATATTATCTCACTTTACTTAATCAAGCCTAAATAAATGAACTGATTAGTTGCCATCACTGTCACATTGTCAACATAGACAGGAATGTCTTGTTATGGGGCCTATAACAAGACATTGCTGTCTATGCTCACTCATTTCCGCTCCCCAGGGGTCTTGTCTTATAGGATATTTTCATGAATGAGTACATCTCCAACTTGGGTCTTAATTTTCTAGACCTGTGATGATTGGTCAAACTTTAAACACATCACAAGACATCTTTCAAAGGCCAACTGCCAAGGGACTGTGTCTATTTCAATTATACTATATCTAATCATGAGCCATTCATTTTTGTATATAGATGTATATATTGTTTTGCTCTTTAATTTCACATCTGCTTTGCAAAGATATTTTTGTCCTGCTTTGAGACAAAAAGATTGAAGTCTTCCAACAAATATGAAGAGCATAAGCGGATCACAAGGAGGAATAGTCACCAAAAAGAGGTGCATTAAATAGTTCATAGGAGCTTTTGAGAGTTTGAGTTGGTAAAAACGTGAAATGGGTAAATGACAACACTAGTCTGGCATAAGCATGTCCAAGAAAATACAGTTAAATGATCAAACATAATATCTTCATACGCTATTGCTGCATTTACCATGTAACTCTTTCCCCATTATCTTTCAGAAAGAGGCGTACAACAGCGCTGGAGATGGTGAAAGGGCGTGATGCAAGGGAGAAGGGGAGTGCTGCTGAGGTGTTACTCTTCGATGCCATGAGCAGCGACGAAACCTCATATGAAGATGGAGAGGGGGGGGGCAAAAATTAGTTGGCTACTCAGTGAAGAGACTGAGTTGGGAGAGTAGGTCACTTCGAAAAACAAAGAAAAAACTTGATAAGGCGTACAACAATTCCCTCACAAAGAGAGCAAGAGACAGAATCCGTCGTAGAAATGTTGCAGAGGAATTTTCACATCGTCAACCACCAGCTGAAGGTCTTCCAGAGTGGGCTGTTCAAGTTGAGTCTATTATCTTTTTTTACCTGAAGTTGCAATTTTTATTAATTTAAAACTTTAACTGGAATTTTCATATTGCATTGAATGGTGTGCCAGCTGTTTTATCAAATCCTCAGGGAGCTGGTTGGAGGAGAAAGTGGCATCATACGGTCATAGTGTACTTTTTTTCTATCTAGTCAACTAGCCGTATTCAAACAGTACAGTGTGCATGTCATCTGTTTTTCTCAATCAAATTCTTTGAAACTTTGAGTAATGGCAGACTGTAAAATTAAATAAAATGATTCAAATCAAAATAGACAATCCGTTGCTGGAAATAAAAGATGAAAATGCTAGTTGGTTCTAGTTCTAACAACATCAAAAAGTGCTCAGTTTTGTTGGCCTGGCCCCAGTTGTTCGAAGGGTGGATAGCGCTATCCACTGGATAAATCGCTATCCACTGGATAAGGCAATTGGTTTTGCTAGCTCTTATCCGCTGTATAGTGATTTATCCGGTGGTGACGTTATCCACCTTTTGAACAACTGGGGCCTGGAGTTCACTCTATGACGAGAACAACATTGAAAAAGCTGTTTCAATGATTCCTAGCTGCAGGTCTTTGGTCATTATATTTTAAAGTACTACAAACCAGAAAATAATATTGGATTGGACATTTGGAGCTTTTCTCTTTTCTGTATGACAGTTCGGGGGCTGTTACTGTACATAAAGTGAGTTGATATAGCCATGATACATCAAAAAGTCAAGGTGAATCATTTGGTCCAGCCGCTTTGTTTCATTTCAAAGTTCGTTCTCTAAAAGGATTTTTTTATGTGTATTAGGATTAATATAATTAACATGGAAGGCATAGGTTTAGAAACAAATTATTTTAGCAAAGGCAATCTTCAGTTTGTACGTAAATTTAGCCCAAGTGGTCATGAAAATGGAATGAGTGTAATGTATACTTGTTGTCTTTAACTGCATATTAGTAGTCGAATATTAACAATATGCATTGCAAACCTTAGATTCATGAGCTATGTAGTTTTAGTTTTCTCGGTCTAATGCTTAAGGGCATTTAATGATTCTGTTGAAAGTGAGTTGAAACTGTAGTTTTGCAAACCTACGTCGCATGTGCAACAAAATGAAGGAAAATAAAATTTATTTTCTTTCAAAAGTAACTCTTGTAGTTTTGATGTGTTGTTGTTGGAGCAGGGTCGTAACGAGGTATATGGGATCAGGGATCAAAGGCAGAAAAAAAGGGTGGGATCCGGGATCACAGCCCCGGGATCTGGGATCACAACCCCCGGGATCGGGATCAGCGGTGTTTTTCATTGGATCAAGGATCAGGCGTTCTGGATCAAAAAAATTTTGCGGGATCAGGGATCCAAATTCTCATCACTTTTGGAACCAGGGATCAAAAATTTGGGTAAAATTACGGGATCAGCGATGAAAAAATATACCTCGTTACGACCCTGTGTTGGAGTGTGTGTTTGTGGTATTTACCAATTGCACGGTCAGTGGTGCCGGGATTCTATCACGAAGGCCGTTTCATTTCAAACGCAGTTCCAGCAAAAAAAAAAAGAACAAAAAGCAAACAAACAAACGAACCAAAAAAAAATACACAGTTAACTATTTGCCAGAGTTGAACAAGTTGTTGATCGGATGCTACTGTTATGGAGTTAACGAATGGACTACGTGCTAATGAATAAGGTTTTGATGAATAGGAAGTTATGTAATTCCCAGAGCGGACGTAAAGATTTATATAGCATGCGTTCCCGCATTAACATATTGTAAGTTAGTAGTTTTCGATTTTCGAATAAGTTTTCGGTGGGCCGTTTTATCCGCGGGTCATTCCTTGCGTACGGACACAACAGCTACAGCGACGCTTTACTCTTGGATTAACGAAGTCAATAAGTCAACAAAAGCTGAAAGTAAAAAAAAAAACAAAAGAAAAGAAAAAACTCCTTCAAACATTAAAAAATAACCCCAACACGGGACCTCGAGGCTAAAAATTCGTCACATCTGGACAAAAGGTACTTATGGCAGACCACTAAGTGTTCATAAATCATCTAGTCTGTCTCACTCCTTGCCATTTAATACCTGAAGGCAACTCCTATTGAAAACAACAGGTAGCCTAGCTGTAACGCAGACAGCTAGGCTGCGGCGAGCAACACGCCTGAAAGACAGTGATTAGGGCAAAGTGCGGGAAAACTAACTCGCCAAACGCTGTTCTTATTTTAAATTGCAAAAATAATGTCAAGACTGTCAAGGCTTAACGTAGCTTGGGCACTTGAATATTTTGTTTGAAGGGGGAAGATTTATCCATTCGTTAGAAAACTTGGCAAGAAATTTGATTTCCGAATGTTTTTTCATTTCCTTTTCATGCAAATCTTCATTCGAAAAAGGGAAACGAAAGCTACTTCATAGAAGAGCTTCTCTCGTATACGTCAAAGGAAAAGGAATTCAAGGTCGCGCCGCAGAAATTAATTGAAATCTTCTGTGGTGACGAACTGAGGAGTGAAGCCACCAATTCAGTGCTTGACATGAATGTCAAAAACAATGTGAGCATAAATCAATTTCTGTTCAGAAAAAGGCAAAAGCGGAACGCCGCTGGGATCTTTTTGTTGTTGTTGTTGTTGTTTGTATTTAAGCTCTAAGGTCCCTTGATCGTTGATAACAGGCCAAGACGGGAGGGACGGGTCGGGCTGATTTGATGCAATTGTATATGTTTTGGGGTTTGTTCTTAAGTTTTAAGAACAGTATTTAATCACGTACCGTTACATGATACGATTTCAGTACAAGTATTTTTAATCATTATACTTTTCTGAAAGTTCACAGAGAAATGACAAAACTGATGCTTTCATAATCGATTTCATAATCGAGGAATGACATTGTGGATACGGATGCAATGCCTGGACTTTCAATGCCGATTTTGCTGGTTTTTATCTTGATATTTCGTTCTGTGAATCAGTGATTTAGATTGTCGCATGCATATTTTTCAGTTGTCTTTTCAAATTCCTGTTTTGTCTCCTCCCAACTCCACTTCGAAGATCTATTTTGTGCAGCGCATTAAGACACAAATAGTTTTCACCATGAAAGCTCCTCTAACCTTTTGTAATTGTACCTTTCTGATGTGCCATAAGCATCTGCCCAGCTGATATAGGGATATAGAAATATCCCCTTTTACATTATGACCAGCATTATGAGTTCCTTCTCAAATCTTACCTCAGCCCCTGACTCTTTGCTATCGGTTGTGTACAACCGAAAGTAGACTTTCACTACGATTAGTGAAAGCCACGCAAGTGACTGCAAATTGGGTGACAAGTTATTATGCTCATGTTTTACTTTTTGTTTCTTTGTTTTTGTTGTTGTTGTTTTTGTTTTGTTTTGTTTTGTTTTCTATCGAGAACGTAAACCCCTCTACTTGCAACCAATATTTACACGGCCAAGCCCTTCAGACCCAGTTCCTTCTTCTTCCGGAGTCGATACGTTTATCTGTCGTTCCGGGGAAGGCGGATGACATGCGAACAAAGTTCGGCCACCTAAACTGCAAATTAACGGGATTAAGTGTAAGTTTTGGGGGGTTCGATAAGCTTTTTCGTCCGACTCTTGACCGATGACAAGAATTACAGTAATTTAGCTGTGGAGAAATAATGAATGGTTGGATTGAATTTGGTTGACTCAATTTTTATCAAAAGAAAGCACTTTAATTAATTATTTATTTAATTAAACTACGCATCATACTTAGAGCCTTCTGTCCACAACTTGAATACCTGGTCGACCTCCTGTAAGCTGGCCAGTTAACGAGTCTAATTAAGTCTGGGGCAGTGCGATGACCAGGATTGTCGAGCCATTTATCGGATTCCATGATCATTCCATCAGTGGTCAGATCAAATGCTAGTCACGAGAAACGAGGAAAGAAAACTAGGAACCTAACTGTTCTAAGGCCAACAGAAATTAATCCACGTCAATTTTTAAAGTTGTAAAAGGCATCATACCTTGAAGGCCTCATGCCTCACACCTTGCTGAAGGCTACAATTTACAACTTACGACCTCGAAGAGGCAAGGCTATCTCCCTAACTGTAATTCAGTTCTCTGCTTAGCATGGTACGTCTGTGAATCGGTTGCTTTTATATTACTTAAGCACTGCTAGTGTTATGTCAGAATATTAATTAGCCTTTTTCGTCTGTAAGAAAAAGCAAATGATAAATAAACAATTCAATAAATAAATATTTAAACGTTTCCACAATTAAACTTATTATTAAAGCGCAAAAATTATCTAGGCATATCACAACATATCACAAGAGAGTTTGAGAGTGCGCCAGCGCAAAAAAATATATTACATGACGATACTGAGGGAGGAGTTGTGCTACAAGGAATCTTTTGTCCCAATCATGTCATCCTCCTGGATGTAGGCGTTTTTCCTGCTCATTTGTTCTTCTTGCGTAGTGTACATATCCCCGACTTTGTTTCGGTTCATAAACCGCCTCGCAATGCGATATTTTACAAAGAGAACAACCAGAGCTACGATAGCAATGAGACCAACTGCACCAGCGCCAGCTGCACCGCCAATTAGCGCCGCTTCTTTCTCCCATTGCCCAGTGCCTGATAAATTAAAAACAAAATCACTAGTGAAGCTGTATTTTTTTGGTTCGTACTGGTGTAGTATTTATTTTCAGTTGCAATAATTAACAAATGGTCCCAGCCACATATTATAGCAGCTCTAAACAATCTTTTTTGGTTGTTGATAGACCTTCTTACCGATGCGGCCGCCATCTTGAATTATATTGTAATCAGTCGTCGTAAAACCGGAGTGCCGCACAGATCTTGCAAGTGTTGTATTTTTTTCCATCTTTAGTTTTTAGATTTCCCTTTGTTTTCTAGTTCCTGTACTTTTCCTGTGTTCTTATGTTGGTCTGTCTGTATTTTTTATTTCAGTGAATCGTTAAAGTAATAAAAGGTGCGATATATCAAGTGTGTGAAGAATATTTGACAATTGTCTTTTAATTCAAGGGACTATGTCACTGTATTTTGGAGTGATTCTGGAAAGTCTTTAGTTAATTACGGATCTAAAATTAAACTCCTTTACTTGTATGATCATTGCTTCATGACAAACAGATTGATTCGGCTAAGCAGAAAGGACCATTATCCAGGCGAATAAAATGAAACTTGAAGAAAGTTGGCCCGATTTTTTTCAAGATTACCTAAATGCAATCCTTTTCAATTTTATCTTGTCTTTTTCTGCCCTTCCATGCACTTCTTTGGCTTTGTTGTATTTCTTTTTTGTTGTTCTACAGTTGTAAGTGGTTATTGTGATAATTGTCTAAAATTACGTGAAATAACCGCTTTGATTGATATAAACTCTGTGGTCATATCTTTTAACTCGACTGTTTCACAAGAAGTAGGATTGAACTGGTAGAATTACCTCCTTGGTTAACTTCTTGTTTAAAGATAAGTGGACCACGCGAGACTATGTTCTTTGTGGTACTCTCTCCATGTTCAACACCATCACGAGTGACATCTCTCCTTTTCCTCTTACTCCCTTGCAAGCAACCGCTTTGGCACCTACAAATGATTCGGTTACAGTTCATTCAGCGTCTTTGCTAGATTGCCTTAGATTGTCAAATTTGCTATGTGTAGAAGACTTGTGTCGTGCGTTGCCCGTGCGTGGGCTTGGGTCGCGTGGTTGGGGTGGTGGTGCATTGCACTGTAATCGGAGCCCTGTGGTGGTCGGGGTGTCAGTATCTTAAAGAATGTTTTTGGCGCAAAGTGTAAACGTTGCGGAGCCATCCCGCGCTCGTTTATTAGAGTAACGCCTGAAAATTTGTTTAACCGTGTGCCGTGGTAATCCTACGGATTTCACCGCTATACATATACAATTCAGGTTCCAGTGCACATGTAACCAACAGGTAATTATAAAGGATGTGTCAGAGTTATATTGGAAGTATCGTGCTATTTTACGATTGTCTTAAAATGCTAAAAGATGTCTGACCGCTATGGTACAGCAAAAACGGCTACATGCTATCTTCATTAAGTGATTACAGCGAGGATGGGAGCAAATTGCATGCAACAAGTTTTGTTTTTTCAACGGCTCATAAGAAGTTCAATAAATCACCACAAGGCTCAAATAACGCAGTTCTTCTTTCACTACGAAGTTCATATCAAATGCTTAGTTTGTCCGGTGCCTGTGGTCGTAAAATGCTAAACTGGAATTTTTGTTCACATTTTCCACCTAGTAGACAGTGACAGCAAAATATTTCGTGGTGCTGACTGTTTCGCACTCTATTGTAATTTTGTAATTTGCAATCCCCAGAGACCGAAAAGGGAGTTAATGGGGAGGGGAAATGCTCGACAGTTACGAGTCTGGAGGCGACGGCGACGGGATCACATGAAAAGGCATACAGATTGTTTTGGAATATAGCAGTACAGAAAATTATCCCTCAGATTTCCAAGTTCAGCTTTAAATCACGGCAGGATTTCCATACAGGTCCCTACTTCATTATGCATGCATACTCCTCGCAAAACTCTATTCACGCTCGTTCTTTTTGGAAGAGGGTTAGTAGGAATATGCATGTATAATTAATGTAGGGAACTGTACGGAAATCTTTCCCAAATCACTGACTGAGACTAACCTGGTGCTTGGCGAGTATCGATGACAGGCAAGCAACTCACAGTGGAAGTAAACAGTATTATAGTCATTGAAGAATCGAAACACCTTGATTTTAAACTCCTGATAACGTCGTGCCGAGTCGTAGGAGTAATCCATACTGGTATCTCTTGGGCACCTATTCGATTGAAAATATGTTTTCGTTTACTCCCTGCACTGGCCTTAAATTACCTAAGATGTCATTGATCACCTGCTTTTAACCCCACCTAGTTGTAAACAGGACCTTAGTTAGTCACTAATTCATTTATCTCCGAATCGAATTTGAAATCATGACTATTCTTCAAAATAAGGCACATGGATTATATTAATTTATTATTGTTGTTATTATTATGATATGGATTGTTCTTGTCCTACTCGCATTTTAAGATTAGTTAAACATGTTATTAGCTAATTTTTATGTATACTTATAAATAAATCAATTGAACATGGAATTTGTCCTTCTAAATTTAAATTTGTTAAAGTAATTCCAAAATGATGATGAATCTGACCCTTTTAAGTATACACCCGTGTCACTTCTTTCCGTTTTCAACCGTGTTTTGGAAAAAAAGGATTTATCGTCGTCTTAAATCATTTCTCGAGAAATGCAATATGCTTAATGATTCACAATATGGCTTTCACGAGAAACGATCTACTGAGCACGTCATTTTGGGCATAATTAGTCAAAATGAAGATAATATGGATCAAAACTCGTACTCGTATGGCATATTCAATGACTGAAAGAAGGCCTTTGACACAATAGATCATTTGCTATTACTAAAAAAATTGAACCATCAGGGAGTACGTGGAATAGTGAATAATTGATTGTTTTCATATGACGTCATGGCGGCCATAAAGGTGAACCTACACAAAGAAACCATTTTTGTGCAAATATTTCCTATTGTTTCAGTAAATCAACATGGCCGCTGGTTACGTGAGTGAAAACGATCTATTGGTTCTACTCATACTTAGTGGGTCCACAACAAACAACACAAATCGGTGCTAAATACATATCCAGAAAGGAAGTAACTGGATATCGTCTGGAGTGCCACAGGACTACCCTTCTAGGATCCTTGATCTTCCTCATTTATATAAATGATATATCTAACAACTCCGATCGGTTAATATGATACCAATCTCTTATATGCTGATAAAAATCTTAATTCAATTGAAGCTATAGTTAATGCTAAACTCGCTAAGATTTATGATTGGCTAATCGCCAGTATGTTAACGTTATCACTAAATGCAAAAAGAAATCTAGCTTTGTTATTTGTCGTCTTAGACTAAAAAAGTTGAATCGACAGGTAAAGTTGAAATTATTCATTAAACTAGTAACTGCATCTCATTAGAGCGCACAAACTTTGCTAGATATCTAGGCGTCGTTAATCAACATCGTGCCTATTGCTTTAAAAATAGGTAAATCAATTAGCATTATTACTAGGTTAAGACATATTTTGACAAGTAACACTTTACATGACATATATAGGTCACTTAGCCAACCCTATTTATCGTATGAGGTGCAAAACATCTAGTTCTCCAAAAACGACCCCTCCGCTTAATGTACGCCGTTAACTACAAATCTCATGCAATGTCTCACTTTGTTTCTTCTAGTTTTCATCCTTTGGATTTTCTCTATTTGAAATCGGCAGCTATCATGATGCATGACATATGTAATAATTAACAATAAAAACTGTAAAAGAAAACTGAGACTCCTATGGATCATTCAACGTTATTAGTGAAGATCTGGGAATAACACGATTCTAATACCATATCCTCGACAATGCAGAAGAATGGTTCTCTCTTGTATTGTTTTCTTGTGCTCCAGCTTAAAACATATAATCATACTATGCCTGATTGTCCACCTAGTTGCAGTGTGAACCTTAACTAAAATATAATCCTGTTTTATTTCTGTCAGTCTATCAATAGAAACATGTCTTTCATCGTATACAGGTATCATTTTACGCGTATATGTTCCTACCCATTCTGTATGATGTTGTATTGCGGCCAGGAATAAAAACTCCCGTCTTTGGTGGCTTTACAATTCTCAGCCATTATCACCAGGTCAGCACTGGATTCCACGCTGTATCGTACATACATGTAGTCATTAAGACGCAAATCAAGTGGGTAGTCTTCCTCTCCATAGGGAGTAGCAAATGATCCACTTTTGAAAAAGTCCATCTTGAAGGTGAAATTGCCGTATCCCGCTAGTAAGGAAATGCTACAATTAAATCTGACCGTTTGGCATTCTTTTAATGGTCTTTAAGGCATGACTAATCCAGTACCCCCTTCCCCACAAAGAAAAGCAAATAAAGAAATGTAACCAAACACAAAAGTAATAGACATAAAATCTTCATTCGAGCAAAAAGATTAAAGAGTCCTTAAAACTAACCGAGGAGATCTGTCTTACACGTCCGTGGTTTAAGCCTTACTCGACCAGTTAGGTTAGTAAACAATAAAGAAACCTGGTGAATTACTTGCTTTTTCTTAGCAATATTCCATTTTAGTATTGAAAGCATAGTCATGTACTCGTTGTGCAATATTATATCCGTCAATTATACGGTACTAAGACAAAAGGATAAATCCTTTTGTTTCAGTTGGAAAATCTGCTCTATCTGCTCTCAATAAAAAAGTATATGTTAGAACAAACACATATTCGTTAAGGTCTCATAACTGGAAGATGCCGGCAAGTATATAAAAAAGAGTATTAATTATTATTATTATTACATCGAGTACCTTCCTGACCAAAGTAAGTCCGTTGAGGAGTGAAAGTCAAGCTCATTAGCTTCTTCCTGGAATAACTACAATAAATTGGAATTTTGATCTTGTGTGAACGGGTGATGACATAATCAATGATAACAGCGTCCGCTTGTACTTCATTCCAGAACTGTAAGGCGTCCTGCGTTTCGTTGACGAAAGTACCGCAGTCGTTGAGACGAGTAGTGATCACCACGTGTGTGGAATTTTCCGTCGCTCTGCACGAAGAGTAACGCAAGTGCAGCTGCCCCACTTGAAAGCGGAATGGAAATGACTGCTTCTCTAAGGAAACCGTCATGTTGTTTTCGCCGCAAGTGACTGAAACACCAGGCTCTAAGGGCAAACCAGAGCAACGCATATTAAGAACGAACAGAATGTACTATAGTAGGCAAATGTTTTAGTGAAGCATTAATTCGAACACGGAGGATGGTATTTGGGCCTTTATCATGTTATAATTTTAAAGGAACGCAGATTTGCCCGCATTGTTATAACTTTGGATCCAATGTTCAGACACACAGTGACTGTCTCTAGATTTCCAGAAATGAGTGGTCTTAAATTGCGAAATTTATCAGTCTCTAGGGATTACTAGATCTTGAGCGGCCTGGCCTCTGACAGCTGGCTGTTCGTAGTGGTTATGGGCGACGGTTAGCCCACTGATGCCTCGGAGAATGTCCGGCGTGTTTCAAAGCGATTTATGGTGTAACGACGTCGTATCATCTCAGATTCAAAATTTGACTTCTGGTTACTTACCAACACAAGTCAAATTATTGGTGGCCATAGTTGTTCCTTCAGGACATCCACAATAAAATGATCCAGGAATATTGTAGCAGTTATGACTACAGCCGCCATTGTTTATTGAACATTCATCGATATCTACAGAGATTGAGGACAACAAATCAATTTGAGTTGAACTATTTAGCTTTCCACGCAGTCGATTCTGAAGGAGTCAGCTTCCTGTCCACAAACCTGATGCCAGAAATGGAGCACGGATAAGGGGGGCAAAGAAAGAAAGTGCCTGAGTACTCACTTTCACCGGCCAATGATCTGTTGGACTTTTGATCAAGTAGGAACCAGCAGAGCGATTTGCGAATGCTCATATCACTTTCTCAGGCAGGTTACTATCTCGCTAGTAGATTTTATGATAACTCTTTCGGCTCACCGAGGATTACTGTTGGCTTTCATGCAACAGTTGTTTTTTCTTTTCCGACTGTAATGGCGAAAGAATGTTTATTTTGTCCATTCTTATTCAAATTAGAGCGAAAAGAAGTCTGGCACTAGCAAGAAGTCTGATCGACTGAATTATGAACAGGGTTTTGAGGGGATTATCTTGAGATGTAGCTATACAAGAACAGCGAGGTGTTGGTATTACTGAAAATACCTGTGTCACGACAACATGCATGTGATCGTTCGCGCACATCCACTTGTTTTTATTTCTTTTTTTTATTTACTTATTTTTCCCTGCTCCCATGAATATATCTAGCGAATTAAGAATTGGTTGTCCCATCCTTTCGCTTCTCAATGGCAGCCCTCGGGGACCGACATCAAATTTGTCGTCGATGTTTATCTATACCTACCCAGTATGCTTTTCAAAGCTTTCACAAATGACCGAACTGTTCTTTCCTTTAAGTTCCTACCCTTCCTTCTTTTCTTTATTAATCAATTAATTTATTTATTTATTTTAATTCCGTCTCAGGGACTTACGTTACACTTCGGTAAAACTCTAAATCCGAAGAAAACGCCTAATCACACTTGAACAGTGAAAGGATCTTTCTACCTGTGCAAGATTTTCCATCCGCAGCCAATTGATATCCACTGACGCACGAACAGGTGTAGCTTCCCGGGGTGTTGTGGCAAGTTTGTTCACAATCGGCTGGCAGATGCAGGTGAAAGTCGGGGTTGTTTTGGACAACAGCAGTTGAGCTGTGATAAAGAAAACTTCGAGGAAGTTTGGACGCAGTTGTGGGATGAATACCGATCCCTAAAAATCAAAGCAAATGACAGCAGATCAGCTAGGCACACATAATGCTCTTTAAGACGGCTCGCTACCAACTTTTTCGAGCATTAAAGGCTGTACGACACTCATGGCGTTAGCTCCCTTAACTGGTAAGCTTAGCATTCCGTTATATGCTTATTCAATATGGGTGCGTTCGAATTCTTTAGATCAGCACTAATATGTAAAGTCATTGGTATGCTCTGGAGCCTATGAGGTACGGTCCCCGGGATCTCTTCCACCAGTGAATCACAAAACAACGTCTGCAATTGACAGAGGATTTCTCTACGAGCCCTGAGCTAGAGCTCAGGCTGCTGTAGATGCAGGTGAATGTTCGGGTCAATACGCAGCTATTACAACAGCCCACGCTATTGGCTCAGAAAACAATGGAAGCATTCAAACAAACAACAGAAAAAATGAACCCTAACCCTAAAAACAATAGAGCTGCGTCCTAACCAGATCCAATAAAATTAGGTTGTAAACAGCTGCGTGGTATCTGGAATGTTCACTCGGGTCGTTTACATAAATGGATACAAGTATTATAAGATTCTAAGGCGTTGGTTCCAAGTGTTGTTCCATCCGATCCACTGATTTTTTCACTGAATAAGAACGCACTCTCAGGTTCATGTGCTGTATAGCTTCCTTGCGAATTAGTTCGCGTGAGACTCATTCAAGGTTTTAAAAGTATGGGCACAATTTGAATGTGATTTTCAACTTAGAAACAGAATTGCACCTACCGGGAGAAGATGTTGCAGCTGCAGAAAATGCTTTAGAACGCAAAACAGGAAAAAAATGGGAAAGAAAGAAAGAACGTAATATCAGAAAATTTAAAAGTACTTTCAATAAATCAACTCACAATGTTGAAAAGAAACTAAAAAGATGGCCCACGATTAAGATCCCTTCGCTGGGAGAACGAATTAATATTCTGGTAAGTATGAACGAAAAGGCCTACTAGATGGGCACCAGCCTTACTGAAGAAAAACAGAATGAACAAAAATAGGGTGTAAAAAAGAAAAAAAAAAGTAAAACGTGCTTTGACGGTAACGGTAACGGGCGTTTTCGGGATGTTTTCACAGGGAAGAAATCAACTCGGCAGAATCTTGTGATGAATAATCTCGTTTGCGTACCCCTTCCAGTAGTAGTCATTTAATTAATTAATTTTTAGTACACATTTTGAAACTAAATTGCGGTTTAAAGAAAGAGGTGAACCTACCGGCAATAGATGTTGAAGTTGAAGTAAGTGCTTTAAAACAAAAAACAGAAAGAAAAAAACATTGGCAAAACGTACACGTGTATTTCATGCCTGAAAATTTAGAGGCTTATTCAGCTCAAATCGTTTGAAAAGAGAGTCGCAAAAGTAAACTGTAGTGCATGGTCTCAAACGACGAAGAGACCTTGCGTCCTGTGTGTGTTTGAGCATTATACTCGTCTGGATGCATTGACAGTGGAGGGGGGGAAAGCAAAAAAGATGGGAGGGAGGGAATCAAGATTATTTTAGAGTGGTAAGAAGGGGGGCTTCTCTTAATTAATTAATTAATTATTTATTTATTTATTTATTTATTTTTTAATTAAAGAAACAGGAGTGATCTTTGTTAAGTTCTGCTAGACGTCTTAATTTAGACAAACGCAATACATATGTTGTAACGTTTCACGAGAGTATGTATGTTAGGTTGCATTATACTGCTTAAGTATATTTGACGTGCTTGTAGGTGTCTCAAGGCGCTAGCACACTATTTAAGGTTTGTTAAGTTATGCAAGAGCCATTCGAGGCATCTCTTTCAACCCTAGTTTTTTATTTTATTTACTGTTGTAATTTTCTCTGAGTTTGCAAAACTGTAATGCTGTTTTTTGTAACGCTTTACGCTCGCTGCATCAATAAACGAGATGCCCGCTCCTATTCTGTGTTTTGTGATTATTTAGATTAGTTACAAAATATTTATAGTTTTCGGTGCGATTAGAATATAAAATATTTGTCTGTGAAGACGGGAAAACTTCTAAAATATAGAAAAATTTCAAGGATCTAAATAGGGAAGTGGGTCGATATTGATCCACTTAGAAAAGATGACTATATCACATTATGATGACGACTAACACCGATCCATCTCTAACCTAACACAGCCCGCTTTATTGAATGACTTTAGTGGGAATACATTTCCACCTTTGAAATGTCTGTCAGTTTACAGTTTGTAAACTGTTTGTGAAACTGTTTGCGACTTCTCAGTTAGATAATGATAACGCACTCTTGTTTGGCCTTGCCAAACATAAGATCAAACGCCTACAATATTTGCTGAACTCTGCCGCTAGACTAGTTACATTTTCTAGGAAGCTTGATCACATATCTCCAGTACTAATGGAGCCCTATTGGGTGCCAGTTAACAGTACGGAGAATTTAAGATCTTGCTATATGCATGTAAAGCAGTGAATGGTATGGCACTTGCTTATCTTCAGGAATTGTTATACCTTTATAGAACTGGCCGTGGCCTTAGATCAGGAAATATGCAGCTTCTGAAAACACAATCTTACTATTTAAAATCGTATGGGTTTCTATATGTCCCCCTCAGCTTTGGAATGCTTTTCCATTGGCGCTAAGTGTGTGCAATTCCATAGGTAGTTTTCAGAAAGCCCTAAAGACCTTCCTTTTTAGAAAGGCTTATTATTGAAACAAATTAAATTAAGGCTAGATTTAATATTTTAGTCATATTTTTGACTTTTTAAGGCAATTTTTAATATCTTGACATTTTGATATTTGATTTTATTTGTTTTTGAAGTTGACTTTAATTTTTGTAATTATCGTGAAGCGCTTGTGGACTTTTGGGATAATCACTATATAAATATATTATCATTACCATTACCAAGATCATTATCATTATCATTATTATTAATGTTTAACAGCCTATGAAGTACTAAAAAAACGTGTTTCAGCATGCAATCACTGATGCTTCAAATTCCTTGCACTCAAGGTACTGAAATGACTGGCAGTGACAGTCCAGTGATCTACAAGGTAACGTTATGAGTCATAAGTTGTACCATAGTCTCGCCCAGTGTATCATGTGGCGTTGGCTAGTCGACTTCACAATATGGAAAGATTACATTACGGACACCTAAGAATTTGTGGGGAGAGGGTCGAAAGTAAGGGGGGGGGAGGGCACTTGCCATTTTCAGGCCTGAGAGTGGGTTCCTTGGTTAAATTCTTATCTTTCAATGTATTTCTCCCTTCCAGCCCCTCGCCCGCTCCCCAAATAATGACCGGTCCCTAAGGAAAGACAGAAGTACTTGCAAAGCTAATTTAAATTGGTTTCTTTCCTTACTTTCCGCTGTTTGGATTCTTGTCGTATTGGTACCACTGAGGGACGTGCAGTTGGCGCTTCCAGGATCTCCATAACTGCTGTAATATGCCATGAAACCGAAGCTTGAAACCGAAGAATCAGTAACGAAACGAACATAAAGGACATTGCTGCTGCTCATAACACACCAAGGTCTTTGATTACCGCAGCGTTTCAGTTTCATGGAGCGGGATGGATAATTCTGGTCATAAACTTCGACATAGTCAAAAGGACAGTGCCCTCCACCGTGTTCCAGAGAGAAGTAAGAAAAATGTACGTAGATGTAGTCGCCAGGTGCTACATTGATTGTCCAAAGGCAGTCCACGTTATGTGGGTAGCTGTATGGGTAATTTTGGCTGGTGAAATTCCCTTGAAGATCTGTCAAGTTGTATGCACACGATCCTGTACAAATGATAAATGCTTCGTCAGTCTTTCATAAGAAGTAAGGGAATTTAGACCAACTTACCTTTGAGGTGCGGATACATTTTAAGAATAAAGAACTAACTATGGGATAACTTTTGATAAAATCCTGTAAAAGAGATAGTTGTTGACAAATCTGGCGAGTATCAAGACAATTAGAGAAAAAAATTGTCCTTACGCGACAATGTGCTTGCCTCGGTGCAAATCTAGAGAAGTTAAGCACCGCGTAGTTACGTATACTAAAAAACATACGTGTGTTACTAATTAAAAAGGATCGAAAAGCCGGTCATTTGAAATGATTCACGAGTACGATCGAATGCAAACCGGCGTGACTGTCATATTAGAAATATTAGAAAGAAGCATCAAGCCGAAATCACAGACATGGTTTCCACCATTCTTATTGGTTAGCTAATGCCAGGTAATTGCGATTCATGTTTCTCTGTTCTAGTGTCGCCTTGTTATCAGCAAAGAATTTTACTCCAGAGAGGAAGTTTGTATGTTTATTTTGAAGAAAATGCTCCCTTCAATGAAGCTTTTTGTTTCGTCTAGTCATGTTGTGACAAGAACAGGAATTCGAGCACCTGAAGGTCTCTGTAGCTTAGTAGAGTTTTTCCGCATCAACTGAAGGATTCATCCATTGTGAAATGTTTCTTGTTTGTACGTGCTGGCGTGTCCAAGAATATGCTCGCCGTAAGTCTCTTTCTCAGATTTTAAGCGTAAACTTGCCAGTTGTACGGAAGGCGTTTGCCTTGCATATGTTTGTGTTCCATAGCACTGGTCTATCGGTTGTTCATTGGAACGATCTTTTTTAATGCTGGTTGCCGCTTGACTCTACAGCGTTAGGAAACGGAAAACGCGTTATTTATCTTTTTATTCTTTCTTTAGTTTTGTTTCTAACGGACTTCTCTTCTCGAAAGATGGAGATAGAGATAGATAGAGGCTTGTTTATTCATTTCAGTACTGAATTGCTGGTTAGGCTAGCGATAAACACACATAATCATACAATACATTGACATTTTACAGTGACAAGGTCATTTAGTCTATTAGTCCGACCAAGTACGTATACTGGTCTTAGATTAGGTGGCGAAGAAGAGAGTATTCACACTCTTGGTACATGTCATAGGAGATAACATTCACGATGGGTGGATGCTGACGGGCATTTTTGATGAACCTCTCATAGGCACCAGCTCCCCTGACTCCAAGTGTGTCTAGGTTAGCTATGGCCAAGGCGTCAACGTTATCTATCTTACCAAAAACTATCCTTAGAGCTCTTTTCTTGGATGGATTCTAGGACATCTTCTAAGTATGTTGGTAGGGCCGCCCAGACAGGGGGGAAGCATGATAACTGATCTCACTAAAATACAATGAACTAGCACTTGTAGTGTAATGTTCGAGAATGGTCCGGAACATGGTATCACATGCTATGACATCATTCAGTGAGTAGTTTATAAATAGAATCTGTTGTAATTCTATGGAATGTTCTAGATCCAATTCATCTATATATGATTAGTGTTTTGCGGGGTTATCGATGGTTCATTTTGGTTAGTAATGAACGTGTATTGCTGCAGAAATACAAGTGTCCAACACTACATCGACCAGCTGATCGTACTGGTAATGTTTTGTCTCAATACGACCGGACTTGTATGTGATCCTGCCTTTTACTGCCATATCCGGGGAGCCCCCATGGGCTCGCCCCTCTCCCCTGCCTTGGCCAACGTCTCCGTGCAGGACTTTGAGGAAGAAGCATGGAAGCATTGGATACCGCTCCTACCAGACCACATTAGTTTTATAGTTGTTATAGTTTATTAGTTGTTTAGAGCTTCGCTATGTGGATGACAATTTTACAGTTTTATAGAAGACCTCCATCAATCCACACATCCAGTTCAAATACCGTTGATTAGGAGGACAACCAGTTACCCTTCCTAGATGTTTGTGTGGTCAAGCAGGCTGATGGCTCTCTCAGACCTCTACCACAAAGTGATCTATACGGACCAATATCTGAACCGGGAATGGAACCACCATATCAGGAACATAGGCGTTCAATAGTGTGAACCCTCTTCCAAAGGGCTAGGCACCTCTTCCGGACAAGAAAGAGAGAAAGAAGGAGGTGAAGCACGTAAAAGAAGTACTTGCCGCAAACTGATGCAAGGAGCTGGTTTTAACTTCCTACGGAAAAGGAGAAGAACGAGAACTCCAAAGAGTCCACGTCCACAGCCCCCAGGACCACCAAATTCTGATTGCACTACCGTACATAAGATTAGGGTCAGAACAGCTCCACAGAGTGTTCCAACAACACTATTTGAACACCTACATCTAGCTTCTTGATATCTTCTGACAGCAGCTAGTAGCCGCCAAAGATAACTCGAGCATAGAGAAATTGTGCGGTGTAGTTTACAGTTTGAATTGCGTAGAGTGTGGGAAGGAGTGTGTTAGAGAATAAACCCAGGGCTTTTGGCATGCGATTTCGTGGTTACATGTATGGCAAACATCCCTCCTCAGCCATCCAGCACTGGTCACAATCTCACACTGGATGACACCGGTAAGGGAGGAGAAGCTGGACCCAAGGAAGATAAGGCAGGCCCTCCAGATAAGCGTGGTTGGGATTGTTAACGAGAAACAAAAGGAAAACAGTATTTATTGGAATCTTTTTTATGTTTCCCCAATATAGGGGTTAATAATGATTCACAATAAGTTGTTATT
>BLFK01000866.1:921596-944815 GCA_014634185.1 Astreopora myriophthalma
TCATGGTCCACTTAGCTCAACCAACACAATTGCATTCTCCCGGCCAGTTAAGGCAAGTTTACTTGCACTATTCGTGAGAAGCAAGTCAGACAAGAGTTTTTCTCTTGCCTATTTGTAGGCCTTTATTGCATAAGGTGGCTCGGCCAAGTCAGGCAATTAAGACAAAGTAACTCCTTCAAGCCGCAGCTAGGCTGGGATATAGATAGATAGATAGATAGATAGATAGATAGATAGATAGATAGATAGATAGATTTTGGCCGTTCGGCCTTCCTCAGATAACAAGAAAACGTTAAAAGCTAAAAATTGAACCTAAAAACTGGAAGGCGCTTTTAAAGGAAAAATAACGAAAGCTAAACAATGGTATGACGTATGACAATAAAAACACATAATTACAGGTAGAAAATTGAGCTGACTAAAATCACTAATTAAGCTTAAAAGGTTACACCAAGGGGACAGAGGCTGTATACCAAAGTACAAGTCACAATTACAGAAGAATCTAGTAATTAAGGTGGGAAATTGCAGAAGGGCAATGGAAATTACACAATAGGAGATAGTAAAAATATGGCTATGATTCAGTTGTTATAACAGACCTTATCTGCAGCCGCGTGGCCTCCTATTGAGGCCACGCTGCTGCAGTGTAAACAATTGGGTCATCCAATATGCTTCTCTAGTTAACAGGAGGTGTTCTAGATATTGATTATTCATGGCGCTGACAATTTTTCTATAATAATGAACCTAATCTCCGAGAGATCGTTCTGGGTACAATTAGAATGTACCGCCAGCTCACAAGTCTTTTGGATTGTAAGAATAAACGATTTATGATTTCGAAATTTGACCTTAAATTTGGTGGATGTGGAGCCCACATATTGAAGATTGCATTTACTACCTGCAGCTAGATAGATGTTATTAGACTCGCAGGATGGTTGGTGAGAAAGCGAGAAAAAAGGCAATTATTGTGGATCTTCCTTCACCTATCACCTTCACCTCAACTATCACAGGGCACACCTGCACGCCAGGTGAGCGTGATTTGTTAGCCCAGCCTGTAAGGATGGGTGGTCTTGGGATCAAAAACCCATGTCATATTGCAACCTCGGAATACGAAGCTTCAATTGGGATAACGGAACCACTAGTCGAACAGATAGTGGCGCAGACGCCCGAACTCCAGGACGATCATGCAACTAGAACACTGCAGCAATGTAACCGTAGAGATAAGGATGCGCGCCTTAGAGAAGACCTAGAGAAAGTGAAGAATGGTCTTCTAGAACAAACCAAGCGAGCTGCCGACCTTGCTGGGGAGAAAGGGGCATCTAGCTGGCTTACAGTCATTCCAGTTAAAGATGTGGACTTTACTCGAAATAAGAGAGAATTAAAAGACGTCATTCATTTGAGATATGATTGAAAAATAAGCGACACCCCGTCTACTTGTGCGTGTGGAGATGCTTTTGATGTGAACTGCGCCATGGTATGCAGGCTTGGAGGCTTCATTGTTCAAAGACATAATGAGCTGAGTGATTTGGAAGCCGAAATGCTAAAGATGGTGTGCAATGATGTCCAAATTGAACCGGTACTTCACGAGATAAACGGAGAAGTGCTGACACCTGGTACGAACAGAGCAGTGGATGCCCGGCTCGACATTCATGCTCGTGGCTTCTGGGAGCTGCAAGGCTCTGCCTTTTTGTGTGTTAGGGTTTGTTACCCGAATGCAGAGTCTTATAGAGGCCTCGCCACAAAACAGATCTATCGCCAGCATGAGAGTGAGAAGAAGAGAATGTACGCCAGCAGGGTGCTAGAAGTCGAACAAGGCTCCTTTACTCCACTGGTGTTTACTACCACCGGAGGAATGGCAGATGAATCCAAGAGGTATCACAGTAGACTAGCTGAACTTGTATCAACCAAGAAGGGAAAGGATTACAGTACTACAATGTCATGATTTCGCGCCAAAGTCTCATTCGGCCTCCTGAGGTCTGCGCTGCTACGCTTGAGAGGCTCACGTCGTACGCGAAGAGCTCCGCTGAACATTACAGATAACGACTTTGAAATTGATAAGGAACTAGCGATATTTTAGGATTGGAGCGTTTAATATTCCTCACATATAGGATTAGTAGGAGCTTTGGAGTCGGTAGCGAACCAGCAAGATTTTAGGATTAGAACTTTTAATATTTTTCACATTGAGGATTAGTAGGGTCTTAGGAATCGATGAGGAACTAGCAAGATTTTAGGTTTTTGGTACGACTATTATTCCTGTTATTCTTCCATGCCGGATTTCCGCTGAGCTAAGGAACCATGAACAATAATTTTAAAACAAACTTAATATGAAAACAAGATATTCAATGATGTGAATTGTTACTTCTATTTTAAATTTTTTGACAAGTTTTCCAGATTGCATAAGACTGAACCGCAAGTCTTGAATAAATTATTACTATTATAAATATTATTATTACAACTATAAATGTTATTATTATTATAACTATAAATGTTGTTATTATTATAACTATAAATATTATTATTATTATTATTATTATCATTATCGTTATTCTTATTGTAATTGTTGAAAGAAAAAAGAAAAGAATGTTGCAAAAAACGAAGATTCTTACCAGACACAAAAGCAGAACTGGACGCTGTAGCTACTGAAGTCATTGCTGCCATCATTTGTACAATGCAGACGAAATGTATGGAATTAAAAAATACCACAACAATCAACACGCTTTGAACAACATATTTTGATAATTGGAGACAATTACAGGACGTACCACAATTTTATGAACCCAAATGATGGCATGGTGCATACCTGGTGTTGGCGCGATACTTGCAGTACTTGACGTCGAATAGTTGCCTTTTGAACAGACAAAATAATTATTATAGTCTTAAAGACTGAGCAAATTAATGAACAGACCAAAGCATACTTTTAGGCTTTCCATACATTTTTTGTCCACAAACTAATGATTAGAAGGCCTGGACTAATTTCAGTTAACTTTAAACTCTTTTCCTGTGCTCGCCCATCGATCGTGCGTGCGTATGTTTGTACTCCATTTGATCTTTCTAACTGACTTGGTACTTCAATGGAGATCCTTACCTCCACCGTTGCCACAATAACGTAACCAGCAGGCTGGTGGTGGTCCAAGCTCGTAGATATAAAAGCCACTGCAGTTTCGAACACGTATATAGGTTGACCAATGACAGCAGCCACTAGACCAGTGAAAACACACTTTGGCCATAACAATTCCATCCGTTACTGAGGGATGTGAAGCATTCAACCAACCAGGTGCATGAGAACTGCAACGGTTTTTATCTACGCAAGCTGTAGGCATTTGGGTTCCCGCTCCACCACGAAATCGATACCAGCCAAAAGGAAGGCTTGAGTCACACTGGTAGTAACCATGATACCCATTGTAGAAACCTTGTCCCCTGACTGAATCTTCAAGGTAAGTGTGATTTAGGCATTCTGCCAGAATGATAAAGGATGGGCATCTTAGTTCAAGCCACACCATGATTTCAACGCGAATCATCAAGCAGTGTTATGCGAATGTTTTAATAGCAAACATATTGTTTATGTCCAAACTTAGGAATCTTGAACCATAACCGTCACATTTTTTCGATCCTTTCTTGAACGCGCAAACTCATAGGGTGGGCAGGGATGAATTCTTATTTCATGGGGCTCGGTGAGGTGTGTGAACCCTGTAAGGCACTTTGTGTCCTATTGTTGTTATAGTAGCAGGTATTGAGCAAATCCTTAAGCAAGGAAAGAAACTCAGGAAAAGCAGACGCTGAACGTACCGTTTGTCCATTTACAACGACATAAAATCATTATAAAATCGCCCAGGGTTTGTGTTCTGTTCAGCCAATCTCTGTTTATTTGGTATTCTGAATCGAATGTGCTTAAACGCATTCGATAGTATTGGGACAAGCGATAAACGAGGAAACCTTGACAAAAAAGCAGTAGTAGTTTTTTTGTTTTTTGAAACCTCGAAGGCAACCTACTTTTTTTAGTATTATCGTCATCACATCATCATCATCATCATTATTATCATTATCATTATCATTATTATTACCACTGCCACGACAACTACCACTATCATTATCACTATCTCTATCATTTTTTCATTATCATTATCGTTGTCATAATAATTATCATTATTACTATTATCGTTGTTGTTGTTGTTGAAAGTACAAAAAGGAAAGGATGTAGCAAAAAAAGGCAAATTCTCACCTGACAGATAAGCAGAACTGGATGCTGCAGCTACTGAAGTCATTGCTGTCATCATTTGTAGAATGCAGATAAAATGTATTGAAATTACCACAACAATCAACATGATTTGATCAACATTTTAATAATTAAAGACAGTTACAAAAGGTAAGACAACTTTATCAACCCAAATGATAGCATGCTACATACCTGGTGTTGGCGAGATACTTGCGGTACTTGACGAGGAATAGTTGCCTTTTTGGACAGATGAAACAGTTATTATTATAGTCTTAAAGGTTGAGAAACTAATGAACACACCACAGCGTACTTGTAGGCTTTCCAGATATTTTTGGCTATCAACTACAGATTACAAGGCGCTGACTTATGGCTTTTAACTCGTTTAAATTCTTTTCCCGCCCTCACCCATCGATAGTGAGTGCATGTGTCTGTTCTCCATTTGGTCTTTCCAACTAACTTGGTACGTCAATGGAGATCCTTACCTCCGCCGTTGCCACAATAACGTAACCAGCAGGCTGGTGGTGGTCCGAGCTCGTAGACATAAAAGCCACTGCAGTTTCGAACACGTATATAGGTTGACCAATGACAGCAGCCACTAGACCAGTGAAAACACACTTTGGCCATAACAATTCCATCCGTTACTGAGGGATGTGAAGCATTCAACCAACCAGGTGCATGAGAACTGCAACGGTTTTTATCTACGCAAGCTGTAGGCATTTGGGTTCCCGCTCCACCACGAAATCGATACCAGCCAAAAGGAAGGCTTGAGTCACACTGGTAGTAACCATGATACCCATTGTAGAAACCTTGTCCCCTGACTGAATCTTCAAGGTAAGTGTGATTTAGGCATTCTGCCAGAATGATAAAGGATGGGCATCTTAGTTCAAGCCACACCATGATTTCAACGCGAATCATCAAGCAGTGTTATGCGAATGTTTTAATAGCAAACATATTGTTTATGTCCAAACTTAGGAATCTTGAACCATAACCGTCACATTTTTTCGATCCTTTCTTGAACGCGCAAACTCATAGGGTGGGCAGGGATGAATTCTTATTTCATGGGGCTCGGTGAGGTGTGTGAACCCTGTAAGGCACTTTGTGTCCTATTGTTGTTATAGTAGCAGGTATTGAGCAAATCCTTAAGCAAGGAAAGAAACTCAGGAAAAGCAGACGCTGAACGTACCGTTTGTCCATTTACAACGACATAAAATCATTATAAAATCGCCCAGGGTTTGTGTTCTGTTCAGCCAATCTCTGTTTATTTGGTATTCTGAATCGAATGTGCTTAAACGCATTCGATAGTATTGGGACAAGCGATAAACGAGGAAACCTTGACAAAAAAGCAGTAGTAGTTTTTTTGTTTTTTGAAACCTCGAAGGCAACCTACTTTTTTTAGTATTATCGTCATCACATCATCATCATCATCATTATTATCATTATCATTATCATTATTATTACCACTGCCACGACAACTACCACTATCATTATCACTATCTCTATCATTTTTTCATTATCATTATCGTTGTCATAATAATTATCATTATTACTATTATCGTTGTTGTTGTTGTTGAAAGTACAAAAAGGAAAGGATGTAGCAAAAAAAGGCAAATTCTCACCTGACAGATAAGCAGAACTGGATGCTGCAGCTACTGAAGTCATTGCTGTCATCATTTGTAGAATGCAGATAAAATGTATTGAAATTACCACAACAATCAACATGATTTGATCAACATTTTAATAATTAAAGACAGTTACAAAAGGTAAGACAACTTTATCAACCCAAATGATAGCATGCTACATACCTGGTGTTGGCGAGATACTTGCGGTACTTGACGAGGAATAGTTGCCTTTTTGGACAGATGAAACAGTTATTATTATAGTCTTAAAGGTTGAGAAACTAATGAACACACCACAGCGTACTTGTAGGCTTTCCAGATATTTTTGGCTATCAACTACAGATTACAAGGCGCTGACTTATGGCTTTTAACTCGTTTAAATTCTTTTCCCGCCCTCACCCATCGATAGTGAGTGCATGTGTCTGTTCTCCATTTGGTCTTTCCAACTAACTTGGTACGTCAATGGAGATCCTTACCTCCGCCGTTGCCACAATAACGTAACCAGCAGGCTGGTGGTGGTCCAAGCTCGTAGATATAAAAGCCACTGCAGTTTCGAACACGTATATAGGTTGACCAATGACAGCAGCCACTAGACCAGTGAAAACACACTTTGGCCATAACAATTCCATCCGTTACTGAGGGATGTGAAGCATTCAACCAACCAGGTGCATGAGAACTGCAACGGTTTTTATCTACGCAAGCTGTAGGCATTTGGGTTCCCGCTCCACCACGAAATCGATACCAGCCAAAAGGAAGGCTTGAGTCACACTGGTAGTAACCATGATACCCATTGTAGAAACCTTGTCCCCTGACTGAATCTTCAAGGTAAGTGTGATTTAGGCATTCTGCCAGAATGATAAAGGATGGGCATCTTAGTTCAAGCCACACCATGATTTCAACGCGAATCATCAAGCAGTGTTATGTGAATGTTTTAATGGCAAACATATTGTTTTTTTTTTTTTTTCAAATTTAGGACTCTTCAACCGTCATATTTTTTACGGATCCCTTCTTGAAAGCGTAATTTCATGGGATTGGCCGGTATGGATCCTTGTTTTGTGGGGCTGGGTGAGCTCTGTGAATCTTGTAAGGCACTTTGTGTCTTATTGTTCTTACACTAGCAAGTATTGTTCAAATCTTTAACTAAGGAACGAAAGAAAGAAAGAAAGAAAAAGAAAGAAGTAAAGGAAGAGAGAAAGAAAGATCGTTTCCCATACTTCTTCGTTCCTTTTTCATTTCGGACCCAATTTCGACTTGAACGTGACCGCAATTGCTGAAACAACGCTTCGTACGCCGTACCCTGTACACTTCGTGAATTACGAATGGCAAATTCTTTTGTAAAAAAATAATAATATTAATAAATAAAAAATTCATGCTCTCTTAGTTCAAACGGAATTGTGACACTTGAACGTACGTAACGAAAAATGTCCAAAACACACTTTACACACAATACCCGTTATACACAACTTAAAATGAAAGGATACTCTCCCAAACGTTCGTTTCCCTTCTCATTTCGGACGAAATTGTGCAGGCTCGGATGCAACAACTTACAATATTTGAAAGCACGCCCTGTACCCTATACCCGTTATACACTTCCTAAACGGAACGATGGTCTTGGTTTCCTATTGTTTTCACCAAACTATGGTAAAACGTTCGGAGCAGCTAATGCGGAGCGGAGTAACTAATGCGCCATATGCCCTTGAAAATCGTGAGCACTTATGCCTGTAAGCTTCAGCATACTAGTTTAGTGCCCAGGCCGGCGCGATCGAGGCGGGAAAACAGGTGAAGTAAAAAGGCCGCCATGTTTAGGGGGCGACCCTGTTTTAGTGTTAAGTTTTTTCGGCGTGTTCGAAGTCTAACATGTCAAAACGTGTTTCTAACCGTGTAAACACCGTGTGACAATCGTATTCAGTCTGACCAAAGTTCAGGAGTCTGGCACGCGTTCGAAAACGTTATAAGTGTTCCCGTTTCAGTGACCGGTTTGTGTGTGGTAAAACATTGCTTTGTGCTGCCCGTTTCAGTGTACTTGGAGTATTTTAGCGGCTACAATGCCTCTCACGTTAAACACGCCATACCCATGGCATAAGAATAACTAATGCGGCGTATGCCCTTGCCAAGCCCACTGAAAAGCCTCATTCTGCTGTAAATAGGGTAGATGTGTTCTGATTATTATTAACAAGAGTATACTATTTCTGTATTCTGTTTCTGTATTCCCCTCTGTGCCTTAAGTGTACTCCGAGACAAGCATAAACTACGGGTGGATCTGAATACTAATGAAAACGGTCGCCAAGTTTCTTCCTGTTGTTGTTAATATCGACAAATGAAACCATGTGCATAGTGTGAATAATAATGGCACCAGTCATGGAGTTTCTCTCTGTGGCTGTTGCGTACATCCAGATCACCGTAAACTAGGCAGTAGTAGTCGTTTGCTTTTCTGAAAACTCTAAGGGCACCCACACTTTAGTTGCTTTTTTTTTCTTTTCTTTTCTTTTCTTTTCTTTTCTTTCTTTCTTTTTTTGAGAATTTAATGCTAGCTATAATGATGTTAATTTATTATCATTAATATTACTATTATTTTTAGTATTACTATCATTGTTATTATCGTTATTGTTGTTGCTGAAAGAGAAAAAGGAATGGATGTAGAAATAAACTTAAGTTCTTACCAGACACAAAAGTAGAACTGGATGCTGTAGTCATTGCTGCCATCGTTTGTACAATGCAGATGAAAAGTATGGAATTAAAAAAAAATACCACAACAATCAACATGCTTTGAACAACATATTTTGATAATTAGAGACAATTACAGGACATGAGACAATTTTATGAACCCAAATGATGTCGTGGTGCATACCTGGTGTTGGCGAGATACTTGCAGTTCTTAGCGACGTGCCTGTTTAGACAGATAGAAGTAGTTATTATAGTCCTAAAAATTGAGAAGCTAATGAACACAACAAAGCGTACTTGTAGGCTTTCCAGGTTATTTATGGTCTATTAACTATTTAATAAATATTTTAAAAAAGTTATAAGTATAGGAAATCGTATGAACGGGAGTGCATTCCGTGATTTATGGGCACGAGTGATGTTTTGAAAGTTCTCAAAATTGCACGAGCCGCAGGCGAGTGCAATTTGAGAACTTTCAAAACATCACGAGTGACCATAAATCACGAAATGCACGAGCAGGTTCATACGATTTTTTATTTATTATATTCTCAACAAAATTACTCAAACGCGCTACTTTGTACGGTGTTTCCATAGCAACTTCCGTATTGCACTCTATAACCTGGATTGCACTCTATAACCTATTTATGCATTCGCCATTGGCCAATCAGAAACGAGATATTTTGTTGAGTATATAATAATTATTATTATTGTCATTGTCAATGTCGTTGTCGTTGTCAATGTTATTGTTCTTGTTATATTATTGTTATTATTATTATCATCATCATCATCATCATCATCATCGACGGGAAGATACACGTAGTGTCTCCTATCAGTGTTCTGTTTAGGTCCTCAGGTGATTTTTGGCAAATGAACGCAATTGGAATCAGCTCTACTGTTGCTCCACTGGATCAGTACGAGTCAGAGCGGATAAACACAAATATCCTTTAACAGTAGAAGAGCTTCTCGAGCTAATTAGCCAACCATTTTTAGTCTAGTGCCTTCTTCTGAAAAGTAAAGAAGAGGCATTTGACAAGCAAACAAACCCTTGAATACAGTGGCCTGCTTGCATTGATTGTTGCAACTATTAAGATAAGTAGAAAGAGAAAGGAAATGACAACTGAATATAATGTTTAAGTTAAGTTGTCTGATCGTTTCTCAATATTCACGGCTAATTGTCTGGGTCGACGTCATTTAAAAGCTTACTAAACCTACTAGGCATTAAAGTTGGAGAAGAGGCTGTAGCTTGGAACCAAAACAGGAATCGCTTTTTTCTGGACTGACCGCCGCATTCATTTACGTCTGCAGAGAGAGAGAGAGAGAGAGAGAGAGAGAGAAGGGGGAAAAAGTGTTAGGTTAAAATGAAGGAAGGTTATTATTTATTGACAGTAGTAACCTAGACCTCGTCGAGGTACACGCACAGAAGCAATTTCCAGGTACTCGGACTATGCTCCCCCTTCACACTAAGTTATAGCGCTTGCGGGTCGCCCGGGTACTGTCACGGTACTTTTCCTGTATTTAGGTCTTAACTGGCTGAAAATTGAAACTCAGTACTTAAGCTGACAAGTAAGAGCACTCCTGACAAACCAAGAAGAAAATATGAAATGAATTCTAACAGGAAAAACTATCCATATCAAATTTGTTTAGCAATTTTTGGATAACAGGGTGTCCAAATTTGAAAAAAACGAAATTGAGGATATATAAAATGAATCATATATTGAACTGCGAATATGAAATCAAGTGAAGCTATGATCTTCGCTGTTATGAACGCAATTTTAGCAATTGCGTAGGGAAGCCTGAAAAAACTCAGGACTTCAACGGGGCTTGAACCCGTGACTCCTCATGATGCCGGTGCGACGCTCTAACCAACTGAGCTATGAAGCCACTGATGCTGGGAGATGGTCATTTATGGGTTCAAATGTTTCCGTGATGGGTTGACCAACTTTTTCAAGTTTCAATCCATTTCCATCCTCGCCATCCTTAGATGCAGATGACAAAAAATGGTTTCAGGGCACTAATATGGTTCTTGTTAAGGCAACTTTGGCATTATTTTTTGGTTTCCGTTGATGCGCAAGCGTTTTCTGGCCGTTAAGAGTACGGGCTCAAATAGCGTAACACTGCCCCTTTAATTTTATTCAGCACGAAGTGCGAGTTGATTTGGTTAAAAGCAGAAGACAAATCCGGCTGACGTGATACTAGCTCGTAAGACATACCAACACAAGTTGTATAATCCGGCGGGGCCAAATAGTACCCATTGGCACATACTCCATCCACATTAAATGCCCAGTCCCGTGGAGACGAGATGCCTGGTGTAGGCGGTCCGTCGTAGGTACACCCGAGCCCAACAACTGCACCATGATCTATCAAGATGGCGTACGAACCATTCATGCTCAGTGCGGCTTTCGGCAGAGCAAAGTACAAGCCCGTCTTGTTACTGTTTATTTCCACGTTCGGCGATAGCGTGTCTACTTTGTAGACAGTGTGGCCACTTGGTAGCAAAACAAGTCGGATGTAAGATGAAAAGCGCGGCTTCTTTATCTGTGTACATATAACAATAACTTGAATCAAACGAAACCTGTATTAAAGGCGTTGTCACCGTACTTTGGAGTGATTCCAAGAAATCTTTAGTTAATTAAGAGTCTTAGACTCAAAAATGCTAATTTAAAATGATACTCCTTTAAAGAAAAATGACTATTATCCAGATGAAACGTGTGAAACTTGAAAACAGTCTACCCAATTTTTTTGGAAGATTTCCTAAATGCAATCCGTTTCAATCTTGTCCTTTTCTGCCCTTCCATTGACTTCTTTGGCTTTGTTGTATTTCTTTTATGTTGTTCTAGTGTTACGATGTCTTATTTTCTGAGCAGTTAATGTGTCCTCAGTGAAATTGTCTAAAATTGCGTGGCATAGCCCCTTTAAGAAGCATGCACCCAAAACAACATTGCTATTTTCTTCAGTTGGAACATTAACTGAAGCTATGATCCTGGCAGTTATGAACGCAATTTGCGTAGAGAAGCCTGAAAAAAATCAGGCCTTTAACGGGGTTTGAACCCATGACCTCGGTGCCGGTGCGATGCTCTAGCCAACCGCTGAACTATGAAGCCACTGGTGGTAGCAATTAAATAGCATAATAATTAATTAGCATCATTAGGATCATTCTCTTTTAATCTAACTCTGTTTCGACTTAGGCTGTTACTGATAAAATGCTTTGAAAAGGTATGGGCTAAGATTGTATTTAACAAAAATGATCGCTGTAAAAGTTTTGAACCCAGGAGTCATCCTAACTTACACGTTGCACGACAATGCACCGCCTTGACAGGTAATTTGACTGAACTGACGTAACTTCCGCTGAGGTTGTCGAAACGTCAGGCACCGTCATTAAAAAACAAACAAATAAACGAAGGCGACAAAAAAACAACGACAAAACAAAAATAAATAAACCAAAAAAGAAACAGTCCTTCTCTGGACTACACTCTAGCGGAAGATCTTATTTGAGGAGCCGTAAAAAAGAGTTCTCTAAATAAAGGATGTATCCATACCACTCTGTCAAAATGAATGCCCAGCCATCTTAAGCCTGCTCCAGTTTCACTCTTTGGATGCATTGGCCATTGACTCCCAAATACAACCCGTGGCGTGTTACCTGAAATAAACCACGGAGGAGTGAGTCTTTGGTAAGGACAAGGTCTTCGACTAAAAACATGCAAGTGGCCTCAATATCAGAAGGTACGGATTTTCCTTCGTGTGCTCTTGGTTAAATGGGTTTTATAGCGCACTGGGTTTCTTTATAGTGTGTGTTGACCTGTGCACCAAAAGATTTGGTGATATTTTGCCCAAATAGGTATGTACTCACTTAGTCCAACAAGAATAGTGATGCAGCGCCATTCACTCTCTGATCTGTGAAGGGAATTAAATACATCCCAACTCATAAGCCTTGCAAGATGACTTCATATCTTTTATTAAGCTATTTTTCTTGCATTGACCACTCCTTTGAAATTAATTAATTAATTAATTAAGAAAAGACATCAGAATCTTTTTGTCTCGTTTTTGCACTTTTTTTGTTCATTATCGCTTATTTTCCCGTAATTGTGTAACCGCTTAATTTTCCTTTATTCGCTTCTCACTTCCGTCTCATTACGTATTGAAAGAGTGTTTTCTCTTTGTCACCTTTTTCGTTCTTAAGCAGGGTTTTGCATAGAGTTTAGGTAGTACTCTCCTGACATCCCTATGTATAGTCGTTCAAGGTGTGTATTGTTGTGTGTATGCGTCGCAATGCTCAGTCTAAGTCCGTTAACTATTATGTCATAATTATTCCCTGTAGTCTTTTTTTACGTTATTTCGTAGGTATATAAGTTTGTTTCGGCTTTATTACGCATATTTTTTTTCCTTTTCCAAGTTCGGTCGTTGGTTAAGTTTGTACCTAATTTTCTAAGTTCAGACTTCACGATCGTTGCTGTTTTCGTCGTTCTCGGAGGCTTCCTGGTTTATTTCAAGTCGCACCAGGAATTAAACATGGGTTTCCAGATCACCGGTAGGATGCATTAACGCCACTGAAACCACTACACAGCTAATGGATGTACAATGTGACCTTATAGTGGTTAGCTCCATGGAGATATTCACACATTTTGTGCAATGAGGATCACCTCACTACTCCTAACTCAGTTAACTTTGTATCTATTTCTGCCTCAGAAATCGAACCCACAACAAATTTAACACCATCTGAAGCTTGAAACTCACTTTAACGTCACCGAGCGATACCTGCCTCTTCAGTTCTAAATGGTAGAAACATGACATGTGATTTCGACTGGTCGCTTGACCTTCAGCTAGATTTCTTTCCAACTGTCATTACTACCTTTCACTGAATGGCACCCCTATGATACCACGTCAAGGCTTCAGGTAATAAATACTTTGTTGATTAAGGCAAAAGAACATTGGTGAAAAGTGATTATTCATAGCATGACAATTAATGTTCTTTTACGGCGGAAATAGTCTCAATACGACAAAATATCGGTTCAACATAGTAAAGGAGGATTTTATACCCTGTGGAGTCCACTGCCTTAAAGCAGAATAGCTGCTGTCCAACTTGATACTGGGTGGGATACCATGTGATATTGGTGTAGAAAACCCCTCGATAGTACTGCAAAGAAGTAAGCTGCAATCCAATTGGAGATGAAGTGACGATCTCAACTACACTGCAACAAATTAATAAAGAATCATAGATAGCATTAGATCGTGCATGAGTTACAGGTGTAGTTGTACCTACCGTATTATTTACCATAATTGCAAGGTAGAACTATATACTTCGTGGAAGAATTGAAAATCAAATTCAGTACGAAGCCCTGGCATGATTGGAATCTTGCCAAAATTTCAGGGCAAGATAAATTTCCAACATGGTATCAAACAATCAAGGATAATTCCAGGACGAGCTAGACAGGGTGGAAATGAATTCAAAATTAGAAGAAAGTACCTTTTTACAGGCTGTTGACTAATTCTTAGCTTGCCTTATTACATATATAGTAAACCTAACGAAGTGATGCTGAAGAGAAACGGCACTTCGATTCATGTAAAAAAGGGAAACAAGAATAGAACTTAAAATGACTAATTTTACTTCAGGAAATGGCGCGGGGGCATTCTCGTTTCTAACGGGGAACTGGAGGAGGGAAGGGGCGGCGGCCCCTTCCCTTCCCCAGTTCCCCGCTCGGCTCGCTTCGCTCGCCAGTATTTTTTTCGCCACGTTCCTTTTCGCTCCATAACCCCAGCTGTGGAGCCTGGTCCCAGGATACTCGTTTCTCTACTGAACAAGGCACACAGCAATAAACAAGTTATCAATTTAAGATTATATTTGATAAAGGAAACAATAACTTACTGCCTCGTTAGATCCTGAAGCTTGACTTCGATGATAGCTCTGTAAGCTGAACCAATCTGAGCCTCGATGCAATCACCATCGCTTGGAGTAGACTCTGTAAATACTGGTGTATCGTTACAGGAACCGTGTTGTGAACTAATTATTACCAGAAACTGGAGACCCACTGCAGTGAAAGGAGTGACACTGGCAAAGTTTGTTGTCCCTGCTGGAAAGTCTTCTAAGGTTAGAGCTACAGCATAGATACCATCGGTTCCATTTTTCCCATTGTACCTCAGTAAGCAGGCATTCTACAGCAAGATATAGATCATCCAATCAACAGATCATCCGAAAGCTTTTCCTTAATTCTTATTTTTCAACGAATAAGAAGAATACGAATTGAAAGCTTCCTCCTCAGACTGAAAATGTTACTTTGGCTATTTGCAGAAGTTCAACGAATAATATAGATATACTATATATGGATGTTATAATATATAAATTAGTTACGAGGAAATCGTTTTGAAGTTGGTATCAATGCACAGTGATCAACACATTTATGTACATATTTATGACTTCCCTCAGGATTTGGGGGGGGGGCAATTGGGTACCTTGTGTTCCCCCTTCCCCCTTACCCCCCACTGCCCACACGAGGAAAATATTGACAATATTTTTGGTATGACAAATAGCAAATGAGTGCATTACCTCATCAAGTGTACTATGAGGAAAACTGTCATTGTGCCTGGAAGACTCCGAGTAAGTTGCCCATCGACATTTTATTACATCTCCATCGGGGTCCTCCACTGGAATTCTAAAAGACTGGGGACAACCTTCTCGAAACCTAATAATTGCCGGACTTTTGGAAACAGGAGACGAGTTTATTCTCCCAGTGTCGGATCGCCGAGTAAGGTTGACGGTCGTCGTTACAAGCCAGTTACCATTGGGATATCGAGCCAATGAGGATATCCAACAGCATCCTTGGTAGCTGAAGAATAAGACGAAGGCCTTGTTGACTTAGTGAAATAAACATTAAGAAATGGTATAACTGTCCGTAAGGTATGACCCTGTTATCTTGAATGGTCGATGCGAACTCAAAACAATTCACAATTATTATTAGTAGTAGTAGTAATAGTAGTAGTAGTAGTAGTAGTAGTAGTGGTAGTGGTAGTGGTAGTGGTAGTGGTAGTGGTAGTGGTAGTGGTAGTGGTAGTGGTAGTGGTAGTAGTAGTAGTAGTAGTAGTAGTGGTAATTAATAATAAAATGAGCTTAATCTTTATTTAGAAATCAAAGAAACTATTTACTCTACTGTTAGTCTTAATCGATTTTATAAATTTAAGAAGGACTAGACTACAGCACTAAAAAAGAGATGATGAGAAAAGTCTAGGTAAAACATTGCACAATAGTCTATGGAAAATCTAGTCAGTTATAACTGAATAATAATGACAACAACAACAACTGGAATCTAAGAGCAAAATATGTAGATGACCTAACAATAGTTGAGATCATTCAGAGGTATTCATTCAGCATGTTGCCAATAATAGCAAATGAAATCGGCACTTTCTCAGCGGAACATGGCATGCGGTTAAATGGCCCTAAATGTAAAGATATGCTTATCGAGTTCTTCAGGTACAAGCCCTTTCCAACAACCCCAATATTCATCAATGGCTTGCCCATAGAGCAGGTTTCTACCCATAAGATACTAGGGGTGTACATTGCGTCTGACTTGTCGTGGAGCTACCATTGCGAATATATTGTCAAACGTGCGCGCAAGAGTCTACATGCGTTGAGGGTTCTGGTTAAATCAGGACTATCAAGTCAAGAGATATTGCAAGTGTACTGTAGCCTAGTACGCTCTGTCTTGGAATATGCATCCCCTGTCTGGGCTGGCTTGCCTGATTACCTGAGTGATCTAATTGAATCCGTTCAAAGGGAAGCTCTGCGCATTATTCTGCCAAACCTAAGTTACGCCGATCAAGCGCTTGTTCGTTCGGGCCTGCAGACACTGTTACAGCGCCGAGGTCAAGCTTGCGAACGCTTTGTTCAGTCATTATCGGTATGTTTGTCTCCCTGCATTGCTCGTCTGCTTCCTGAACGATCAAACGTCAGCCATGGATACGGTATCCGCTCGGGTACAGCTAGGCAGTGCGTCAACAACAACAGACTTCTGCACACTGATAGGTTTATTACTTTCAAGTACGGGTAACCGTTATTTTTGTCCTTGTAAGTTTTGCTATCTCGTGCCATTTTGCATGTTCTGGTTACTGACCCCTCTTGTAATTTAGCAAATGCTACCAAAGAGTCAATAAACATTATTGTTATTATTAACATTTTTTAACTAAAATCATCAGCTAAGATTACAATGCAATACTAAAAACTAATAATAATAATAACGACAACGACAAAAACAGCAATAACAAAGAATAAATCAGAGATCTATGAAAAACTTAAGAAAAAATCACCTATCGATGAAAAGCTTAGGAAACTATTTACAAGGAAAAATAAAAGATCTCATAGCTTATTCCCGCTAGTTCCTTTTCTTCTTCTAAGTCCATATTATGTATTATTATTATTATTATTATTATTATTATTATTTATCATTATTATTGTTATTATTATTTATCATTATTATTATTATTATTATTATTATTATTATCGCATCTTTTTTTTCCCTACCATTTTCGTTTACGGTAACTAGGGAGACGACACTAGGCTTTGTTGTTTGTTACTGAGTATCAATATTGCTTTACAGTTCTTTCTTAGGTTGAGTAATCGTAGAACGCTTTTACAATGTTCAAGTTCTGACTGACTATCCATTTGTGGCATCTCTGAATTAGGAAATACGCTTCTGTGTCATTCTCGAGGATTGTTTCTAGTTCGCTTTCAGTTTCTTACCATATCCTCCAAGGAAATCGAGTACCGCATTGATTTGCTTCACGGTAGTCGTTTTGTAGATGTCTTTGATTCTAGTCCGTAGCCCTGTGTATCTATCATGTTTGATGGCTGTCTTTTCTCCAAACTTGCTAATGCGCTTGTTCCTTTATCCAGCACAGCCATGCATATCAATTCTGTTTGCTCCATTCTCACGCGGTTTCTCTATTTGCAATGGTTCATCCCAAAGTAATGATCTTCGCTTTATCGTTTTGTAACACTGCAATAGCTGGTTTTTGCTGGTACCATGGTTTTCCGTTATCCGCGCTTTTTTGAAAATCAGTCGTATATATGTAGCAGATAGGGATAGATCGGTCTTAGCATCTGGTTATGTCGTTCTTTGTAGAGGCATTGCGCTATTTTTGGAGACACATGTGCGTGGTTGACTGTGTAGCAGTATTATTGCACATGCGGTGTCGCTCCCGACTCCCCTTGGGAGTTTTGTTCGTGTCACGTGATTAGAGCATGTTCTTGTAGCGCCATTTTGTGTCGGGGAACTAGGTGTGTTTGGAGCGATTGAGCCCAAACAGATTGAAAACCACCGTGGCCATCGCCCTCAAATTGCCGAGTTAACATTGTGACATTGTGTTTGCAACCAGTTTCGAGTTTGTCGTGACTTGAAGCTGACATGCGGCATATGGCGTTTGTGATGCTTATTGTAGTTTGTTCTGTTGGTACGTCTTGGTTGGGAGTAATTGCTGACCTACACTCTTGTTTACGCTGTTTAAACATCGTGTTCGTTTTTTTCCCAGATATTGAAGAGCTGATTGGCAGCGGCTGATGTTCCCTCATCTTTCAGCTGCCCATTGGTGAGCGCTCCTAATCATTGCTGTTTCTTTGCTTCATTGGTGTATCTGTCATTGGTCTTCATTCTTAAGAATTCCTTTACTGCTACAGGGCTAGGCAGCGTTGTGCTGACAGTTTTATTTTTGCTGGCGAGGATGGTTTTTTTTACCTGTGAAGCTACAGGTGATGTCATATTCAGCAGCATACTTCTGTGCGTCTCTCAAGATCGACTTCATTCCCTTGCCTATTTTAAGCAGATCGTGTGTTCTTACTATTTGTATCCTCTCACGTTGGCAAGTGTTCAAGCAATTTGCCACCTTGATCTTAGCTTGTAAGTTTCTTCTATGCACTTTAGACCACTGCCTCCTTGCTCCTCTGGCAGGTAGAGTAGCTTCACTGATTCACTAGTGTGCATACCTCCATTCTCCCGGATGATATTTCTGCATTTTCTGTAATTATAAAGTTCTTTCGCGGTGTTGATTGGCCATTCTCCAATCCACATGTGGTACTTCAACAAGAAGAGAGCGAACGTATTTGTGACTCTGATCTTTCTTGGTATGGGCATGTTGCTGGTCCAGATGACTGATAATCGCTTCAAAAACCCTTTACTTGCTTCTGCGCATACCAAATCATCCAGCTGCGTGGAATTTTCGTATTTTCCGACGAATTTATACCTGTAATTTTCGTTGAGTATTCTTAGTGGGGATGCAGGGATGGCGCAGTGGTGAGAGCACTCGCCTCCCACCAATGTGGCCCGGGTTCGATTACCAGACTCGGCGTCATATGTGGGTTGAGTTTGTTGGTTCTCTATTCTGCATCGAGAGGTTTTCTCCGAGTAGTCCGGTTTCCCCTCTCCTCAAAAACCAACATTTGATTTGATTTGAGTTAAATGTTAATTTCAGTTTACAGTGTCCCCAATTAGTGCTCCAGAGCTAGAACGACTAGACACTTAAATAAAGTTCCTTTACTTTTCTTTTCTTTCCTTTAGTTCCTTGCTCTCGTCCAGGATTATGTTGGATGATGGGGATATTTTCCCTCTCAGGATGTCCTCTGCTGCGCACTTGTCTAGACTCCACTGGAGATCGATATCTTAAAACATCCCTGTCATGCTCCTTGCCATTAGCATTGCTTTATTCAGGGATTTGTGGTTAGTTTCCACGTCGTCTGCATAAAGCAGATGGGTCCGCTTTTCTTTAGAACTGTGAGAGAAGGTGTATCCCTCTGTACTTCGTATGTACCATGCAAGAGGGTTGAGGCAGGTGGTGAAGAGCCTGACACAAAATGAATCACCTTGTACGATCCCTTGCTTAAGTTTCATTCGGCCAATGCTTTCTTTATGGTTTGCTGTTTTGATTTCTAGAGTGATCTTCCAGCGCCATATTGTATTGCTGTGCGATTTTACTCGGTAAACTGTGTCGTGCATCTGGAGGCAAAAGTTTAACCAGTTGTGATTAATTGAGTCAAACGCCTTCTTCACGTCAATCCATATGCATGATAAGTTCTTTCTTCTTGCCTGGAATCTTCTAGCGCAGCATTGTCGATAGCGAGGTTGTCAATGCACCCCCGGCCATTGACCCTGTTGTACATTCTCTTTGATCTATTGGCATGTAGCTGGATTGTACTTGGATTGACCTTACTGCCTTGTACATGGTATTGAGTAGCGTGATTGGCCTGTGATGTTTAAATGCAGGTTTCTGGGTCCTCTGTATCATCAGGCGCTTACCCTAACTGAGCCACTGGGATAGGGGTTGTTCCTCGTTAATGATCTCCGTTAGCGCAGTTCTGCTGTTACTTGTGAGGCTTGTTTTCGTTTAAAAGTTTCCAATCTGTTTTTCCATTTTCGTTGCCACTTTGGTTTTCTATCTTTTCTCTCTTTTCTCTACGGTCTTGGCTCTCTTTTTCACTGGCTGAGTTTTTCTAGGCGATTGCGACAGAATAGATCACACATTTCACTTCACAGGGGTACTATGATGGTTGTGTTTCTGGGTTCGCTGCAATTAGAGTTCTAGTTATTTCGTTCAAAGCTTGTCATTTATATTTATTTATTTATTTATTTATTTATTTATTTACTTATTTATTTTCATCAATGGTTTTTTTATTTGCAACTGGTCTCAATTCCTGAGGAATTGTTTCACTTTTCTGTTTGAAATATACCTGACCAGAATTGTCTTTATTTATTTGTTTTTTTGTTTCTTTGTTTATTTCAAATGGTTATCATTAGTTGTTTATAGTGAGAAATAAGCAATGTTAGGCTTATCAGGATAAACTTACCTCACAACCCACTCCTTGGCAACAGAAGGAAAGGTGTAAGTGAAGTTTTTTTCACCCATGGTCCAGTCCTCATCTATACTGAAGTCAGTACATTGAAATCCGGTACTCGCAATGGTTGTTGAGCTGCAGTATGGGTTGATGCATCTTGCTACCCACGACCCTCCGGACCCGCGTAAGGTGCCGCTGCTTATGATACTTTGATCGCAATTGTATGCAGAGGAGAATGAACGTCGAAAAGCCAGACGGAATGTCAAACGCATCTGATTAGGAGATGAACAGAAAACTAAGTGAGAACTCTTACTAAACCGAACATGAACTGAATTTGAGTCTTAATCATGGAGTCCTGTTGCAAGCTGCATCGAAGAATAAAGTAAAACGCAAACTTTGAAGCGTTATTATTTAACTGTGACATCTGCGGAGGCTCTTGAATTATGGTGGTGCCAAGTGGCTGCACGTTACATAAACAATAGAAGACAATGGTTCTGGTATGATTGGCTATTTTAAAAAACACCCGAGAAAGCACCCGGAGGAGGTGCTTCTGAAAATAGAAAGACATGGGACAGAGTTGGTTCAGAAGGTTAATATGGAAGGTGGAGTCTCCGGACAATTACAGGGGGGGGGGGCATCATCATGTCTTATAGACTTCTCGACATCGTCACGCATTCATGCTTGAAGATGACTATTTCTAGGAATCATGAAAAATGGACAACAACGACTGCGGCAGACTATTGCCAATCAAAATGTATATAATTTTCACACGTTTCAAATGCATGTAAAAAAAGGGGGGGTTACTTTAAAGGCGGTTAATGTTAACTTTTGGAATTTTCTAATACTTTTCTGCAGTTCATAAGAACAACAAGTTGGCACCCCAATGGTTAAATGCGAATGATCATGTCTAGAAGTGACCATTGTAGTTGCGTGCGCAATTTGTGTAATTGGTAGAAAGTCCGAACAAAGAAATCAAGGTTTCAAAGGGATCTGAAGCCGTGAGCCTAGCGTTATAGTGCTACGTTTTTATCAGCTGGTCTGAGAGTGTTCGATTTTTTTTTCTCCTCCTTCAAATGATTCAATCTACGCAATTCATGTTAGTATTGTTTCAGATGACCATTCCCATTTCCTCATCTGGAAGTATTTATGGTTAATCCTACTGAACTGTAAGGGTACATTCTTCTGGGACTATTTTTTGTTTGTTTGTTTGTTTGTTTCCTATTCCAGTTTAGGAAAACAGAATAACTGTAAACGTAATTTTAAGGTTTTCCAAAAGAAAGGACGCGTATTCAAAAAAACGAATGGTTATTGCGGTTTTGCGGAGGTAACACGCGAACTAACGCTCCGAATAGTCTGGACCCGGCCAAGACTGACATTTCGGCGGCGGCACATAATGCATGCTTTTTTCCGCCAACATTTCCCCAGGAGAACGCACATTCTGGGTATTCCGAGCAAACCTATCTGTTTATTCCGTTCATTCATCCATCGGGAGAAGAATAAACAGAATGCTATTACGAAAACGGAATTATTCCTGACTAGTCCCAAAAGATTTATAATGCACCCTAAATTGCGTGCCTGTTACAGAGAAAGCCTCATAGATCCCTGGTTTTAAGCGTGGCATTAGAAACGCCTTTCTCACAATCGGCTAAATTGTGCACAGAACTTTACCCTGCAATCAGGCTCTACTTTCGTTTCGTGCTGTGAAGGATTTCCGCGGGAAAAGCGAAAACACGAGAACGATGCTAAATTTAGGCCTGGTCACGGGTTAACACAATTTTGATAGCCACCCCTTCTCTTGATTTAGTATCTCCATCCGCTGGTATTTTTTTTATATGCTTATTCAGCTGTTAGGTTATGACATCTTAATCGAAGGTCTTCCAGACACAATGTAAAAGGCTTGACTAACTGGCTAGATCGGAAATAGTAACGTCCAAATATGCTGTGGTAAGAGCAACAACCACTTATATGTGAATTTTGAGCCTTTCTTTGATTTCACGGCGTGTGCGTTTTTTCACATGCTGATGATTAATTCTGAGTTCGGAACTGTTAACAACTTAGGGACCTTTGATGAGGGGAAGAGGAGACCGTAAAAAAAAAACTTGGAGAATTGAAAACTTTAATCAGCAAAACAAAATTAAAATGAACCGTAGATGCCTTATCGTACGTAACAAGAATTTCATAATCACTCTTGAACAACTTCTCGGAAAGAGACTGCATTTCTCAGAAATTGTCACGGGTGCTGCACCGATCCTTGTTTGTGCAACGTCATGAATAGTAATTAAGATTGTGAGTTAACTATGCTGGAACATTTAGTTTTAAACGTGATAAGTTGTAATTTAACCAAAGAGATATGAGGAACAAAGATAACTATGATATGTTAGAAGGAACAAATTAAAGAGTAATAAGTTTAAGATAAACGGGATGAAAAAAATAATGAACTTTACTTGTCTTCAAGTCATAAGAAGTAACTTCGAGATCAACGAGATTCACGATTAGTGGATCCTTCGAAAATAACAGTATTTCATACAACTGGACAGGAGTGATTCCTCGATTGTTGAAAATGCAGTTTGAAATGACGTCGTCCTTCTTTGAGAAGCTTCAACTGGAACAAACTGCATAGAAAGAATGAATGGTAACCTAGACATCCTTATTAATAAAAACATTCCGTTTTCATCGTGAATAGCGAATGTCAATAGATCAGACAGCCAGACTCATAGAATTATACATTTCGCACCGGCTAATCAAACCAAAGAGTTGCCTGTCAATTCGAAATCAGTGACCGCGAGATCACTCATTAAATTCGCAGAGAGAGGAAGTATTTCTCATCAACGACTACGCCGCAAACTTTTCAACCTGGATCGACCCTCTTTCATACAACCAGAATTCTGTAATCTGGAGCAAAAGAGGGAATGATTTATCTCCTACCCCCCCCCCCCCC
>BLFK01000866.1:944825-967325 GCA_014634185.1 Astreopora myriophthalma
TTAGTGTAGTGTTGTAGTGCCTGAGACTGACAGACAACCGTAGTAAATCAGTGAACTACTCGGCATGGCGTTCCCGCTGGGAAATATGCTTTTGATGCCGTAACATTGCTAATGCAATAACGTGAGGGTGAATATTACAATCGTTAACATTCACAGGCCCTGATGCTTTTCCCTATATATACTTATAGATAATCGTGATTCACAGTAGCTTAGTACCATAGTGGCATAGTGATGAAAATTAGGTTGTGCATAACCACCTAGTAACGACTTGGTTGATCGATGCGCGGGTTGTATGTACATACCGTGTTACTGAAGTAGTCTACTGGAGCCCACGTAATGATGCCATGTCGGAAATGCGTTGCTTCAGCTGTCGACAGCCATTGCAAAGCCAGAAAAGAGAGTGTATTCACTAAGACAGAGAGCGTCATGTTTCTGTCGACCTTTTCAATACCCTGTGACTTCTTCCCGGCTCTACTGTATCGCTCTATTGCTCCCAGCAGGATCTTTCAGAAGTCTTGAATATGCAGACTGTTGGATTTATTAGGTGGCGTGATGATGGCCCCCTTAATTGCTATCCGAAAGGTCACTGTACTAAAAATGTAATTTGAATATACATTTGAAATTTGTTAGAAGTAATCATGCATCTATCGCTTTTCTGGGCGTTTGGAATGCGGAGGTTGTGAGCAATAGGTCTTCAATTATTTTCCTCCAACCTGCAGATCTCGATGTGTGTCAAAGAGTTCTTACAAAATCTCGTCATTGATTTAAGTCACATCAATAGAAAGGCTTTATTCCTGGTATTGCTTATCCCAACTTGGTGACTACAGCTCAAAACGTGGTCTACTACCACGGGTCATACTCATCAAAACAAAATCAGTTAGCTCAGGGAGAGCCATACTCTTTTCAAAAAGCAATCCCTAAAACCCTTCAGCAATATTACAAAAGCTTCAAATAACACAGTTACGACTGAGTGCTATTAAAGCACGTCATCCATGGCTTTTATGAAGGCGGCTCTTTTAGTATGTTAATAACTGGATTTCGTATTCTGCCTTGCAAAGCAAGCCCGCATCTTATAGAGCCGTCAGGAATAAATCAGAGTACCAGGCCTTATCGCAAGGGTTATTGTGTTTTATTTCTGACCGATATGCATAAAAAAATTGGGTTGGTCCAAGTGCTCAAATCAAGCCCTAAAGCTATACAAGCAACAGATGCAACATTGCAAGCGCCTGCCCTGTCGTCTGAACTGACAACGCAAATCATTCAGTTATAGTCGAGTTCTCACTCTACACAATTTACATGCAACGAATATCTGTTTATTCACTTTGTTTTCTCACGATCACTCCTTCTCTTAGCTCTTACCCCTTTACCTCCTATCACCCATGGAGGACGTAAAAAGGAGACTTATCGCTAGAAACATCATTGCTCTTTGGCGCCATGAACAGCTGCATGTAGGATCGGGAATTACATTCTTGAGTTGTTTTGACCCTCGAATGCACGAACAACCAATGCCTATATAGCATAAATGAGTGATCTGATTGATGGTCAACCACGTGTGTTCATTTCCCAGACATTCTGTTTTTAGATCTTTCTTATAATGTCGCAATGTGAAACTGATACCATGCATGACCGCGAGAGGCCAAGGGTATTAAAGCAATTTGATTTTACTGTGGTTGCTGCAACCCTTATTTGATAGTTATGACACTCTTTCTTGTTGATTGTCAAGCAACGGTAGAAAAACGTAAGTTGCATGCGTTTGTTAGCTGTTTATTACCGCCGCTTGTGTAATCATTTTTTATCAAACTACGTTCAACTTGGCCCAAGAGCAAGAGCTTATATATTACAGAGACAATGATTAAATGAAATTACATTTTTCTGCATCTCACAACTTCGTACTCCTTTTTCTCAGGCCCAGGTTTTGTAAATAACATCACCGGGACTCGTCCGGACCTGTATCCATAATTCTGATTTACAGCGATAAAATTGCCAGACCACAAGGTCATTTTAATAATTCGGAGATATCAAAGGACATTTGCATAATCATTAATACCCATCAATACATTATTTTGGCTATCTCTCGTTGAATTGAATAAAACTCCTTAAGACCTCCTCCATGGTTCTTAATGATAACATGACCATATCAAAGAGCCCACTTATAGGGGTGTAGCGTTCAAGTTGATCAAATACCAGGGGCACCCAACGAGATGCTTCGCTCAAATATCTGTTCGGGAGCTGAGAGACAAATCGTCCAAGCTTTCTGGATTCTGTATTGCCAAAAGACACTCAAAAGGGTCAGCCAGAATTTTTTAGGCAAGCAAATAATTCGCTGGAAAATTCGTGGAAGGTAACTGTCAGCTACAATCTTTTTAGACGGAGAATCTATTCCCTTGAAATTTGGGGAACTTCAATTTTCGGCTACGAAATCCGAACAGATCAAATTCTTCTATCACTTCTAGCTGATAGAAACGTCTCTTTAAACGTTCTTTATTCGTTACAAGGAACTTAGAAATGTTCCCCGTAACTATTAGTTGAATTTGCTCCTTGGGTGTCCCCGAAATACCAGGGTGTTCTTCATTACTTAAGCTCTTAACATAAATCAATGGATACTGAAAAACTACTGATCACTGATGTCCATGCTTAATAAATACGCGAGCAGTTTTCTTTCTACTCTAATTAACAACATTTCGTATCCTGGGCATTGTAAAGGCTATTTTCGATCGTGTGGCCACGTTCTGCATGGGCCGCCAAGTATCCCTTTGTGAAAAAGAACTTATACTGAATACTTTCACATAAACTTCGAAATAATTATACGACATTCATTCTGCTTTATGCAATGCTAACCTTCCATGGATGTTTCTGTTTGGACCGTCCGTGTTAAATGCGTCCAAAACACTTATAATTCATTTGGAATTGGGCATAACGAGTAACGAGTAACGTTTGTCTACAAAGACGAATGTATTTTTGTTCCAGTAGGATTTCAGGCCTTGATCTTAGCCTAACATTACAAAAACGGCCGTTCTTTGGAGTAGCCAACGTCTCATAGCTCCTCGTTTCTTTCAATCATGTCATCCTCCCCGATATAGGCTGATTGTCGGCTCACATGTTCGTCTTGAGTTGTATACAAATCCCCGACCTGGTTGCGGTTGAGCAACAGTCGTGCAACACGCCTACCGTACTTGACAACAAAAACAACACTCCCTATAATGAGAAGAAGGCCAAATCCTCCTCCGGTTGTAGCGCCAGCAATAACTTCAGCTTGTTTGCCTGTAGATCCGGTATCTGGGAAAACGCAAATGTGAAGCCGTTGGCTGTAAGAGCAATGGCGTGCACTTGATCTCAAAAAGTATCAAACACTCGCTTCAACTATCATCTCCACTCTATTCACTTAGAACTGGGGCGTCAGTGAGCAGCACAACACCAGTTGAATACAAGTGTAATCTAATAGTATTTGCCTGGAATTTTCGCCGCCAGTCCAAGTCTGTCATAAGCCCAAACATAGTGCTGCAAAGCACATTTAAGTACACAGAAAATGCGCTACACCAAAACTACCTGGTTAATTTGCACCGGTTGTCAATCAAAGGGCATTTGCTTTTGATGATCTGTGGCTTTTGAATAGCGCATCGGTACGGTTGCCGCCTCTTAATCTGAGGGAAGCTCAATTATTTGAATTACCTTTCAATTTTTCCTTTTCCTCGAAGATGAATATAGGCCCTCGTTTGATTGTGTACGACTTGGTTGAGATCGTTTGAGTTTCTGGGCCGTCCTCAACAGTCGTAACTTCTCTCTTCCTTCTCTTCTTGCTCACACAGCGTTGGCTACACCTTTGAGTTGAAGGATAACTTTATTGAAATCAATATGCTAGTCTGACTACACCTCATTCTATTTGAAACACTCTCTTTGTCAGCAATTGATTTCTATGCGTGAAAAGACAGAAAAATAAACAGGTGGGGAAAGAAATAATTGCAAACCTATCTTCCAGACAAAATCGTAAAGATAAGTAAACATAGCCGGGACTCCTTTCAATGAGATATTTTAAGTAGGGAGATGAACTGACCTGGAAGAAGGTGTGTCAAGAGAACAGGCCAACAACTCGCATTGAAAGTAGACTGTGTCATAGCCTTGGAGAAATTTGAATGCCTGCAATTTTAATGTCTGAAAGCTTGCCGTTGAATTGTAAGCATGTTCCATAGTTGTATCATGGTCACATCTGTCAAGGAAAAGCGAACACGGTATTGATGCATTTCTAGGAAGATGATTAGCCTCGTACTATATCAGGTGCAATTAAATTTCGATTGAGAATGAAAGATTTAGTGATTTGAATCGTACTAGAACGCCTAAATGTCTCATACGACGTAGTCGCAACCTCGAGATTGAACCTTGGCATTTCTCCTCTGCCTCTATGCCATGAGTTCCACCTCGGCATCAGGGAGAAAATGCGGTGGCATTGTTATTACTTAAACCACTCTCGTCATTATCAAATCAAATCGCGGCAGTCTTTTCACAGCAAGTGAAATGCATTTAGTTAATGCCACATAATGACACGCGCCCACCATCAAAATCATCATCATTGTCATCAATTACACTAGCTGAACGAAATCATCGATAACAGGATATATTACAACATTTAACGCTCCCCCAAAGACTCAACGTTTCTTCCTGAGACCTCATCTAAGGGTAAATGCCTCTTCAGAAATAAACTGGAACTGCAAGTGAACAAATCGTACTTACCCATTTTTTATTAAGTCATAGTAAGGCGAGGAATAAAAATATCCATCCTTGGTGGCTTTACAGTTTACCGCCATTACCACCAAGTTTATGTTGTCGGATTCAACGCTGTATCCCACGTATAAATATTCCTTGACGGCGACATTCAGTGGGTATTCATTATCGTTATAACGTGTCTCAAAGGAGTCACTTTTATAAAAGTCCAGCTTGAAAGTAAGGTTGCCATGTCCAACTAGAGGATAATATAATGTTTTAATTAAAGTCCTACTAAGTAAACAAATCAATTATCTTTCGAGGAAAATTTGTTTACATCTCTAAATTCAAAATAGATAAATAAGCAGAAGGTAGATGTAGATGTAGTTGATCCCTTATCACAACTGAACTTTTAGCATTACAACTACAGCCTGGATATGACGGTGGGGGAGAGCATTTCGTTGTCACATCATCTCTTGGGCGTTATCGTATCAAAGTACATAAGAGCTGCAATATATATGATTCTCATAGGTGTCACAATGGCTCACGAATCTACCGTCTAAATAACTCTGAAAATGTACCCTCCTACAGCCAACTAGGAGTAATCATTGATTATGAAGTGCGCTTGTAGGGAGAACTTTGGAGATTGGAATGACTTGACAAGCAGAGATGCCATGAAGACAATATATTTATTTATAACATAGATAGGATCCTACGCGCGCTCTGATTGGTCAAAACCCATGTTTTATCAGAGTATAAAACATAGAAAAAGCGTGTTTTATTGTTTTTCGCCACATTACCTCTATATTATAAAACAAATGAGGAAGCCTAAGCCGTGTTTTACACTGTGATAAAACACTCCGGACATTTGAGAACACTCGAGAAATGGAGACAACACTCGCCTGCGGCTCGTGTTGTCTACATTTCCCTCGTGTTCTCAAATGCCCATCGTGTTTTATCACAGTGTAATACACGGCTTAGGCTTCTTTATTTGTTAAGTAAAGAACGTCAATCGAAAGCGTTAATGCATGAGGCTTGTGGGATGTGGCTGAAAATGGAAAGTTTAGAGTAAAGGGAGTGATGACGTCACAAAAACTAAATATGTGATATTCTGGAATTTGTTGAGATTGTGCGAGAGGTAACTACTAAAAGACGCCTCCTTGCCAAACATCAGCCTCTTGATGCAAATTGACTCCATACAAACCTTGTAAAACCATCAAAACCGAGATCCGCATGCACATACGACATAATTCAATATGGCGCTCAAAAAGCAGCAGGGGAACGACGAAAAATGAAAACTTGCTGAGGCTCATCCCATGCACAGGAAACCCAGGTACATTAGGAACTGCGTTCTCCTAATGCCGAACGTAATAAACCATACAAAAACTGGACCATTCTAATCATACCTGATCCTGGGAAACTTAAGTGACTATGTTTAAACCCTTAAAAACTTACTTACTTTGAGGCGGAGGTTTTACGACTCCTTCTGGCGAAAAACTTAGGCTGAGAATTTCCTTTCTTCGATAGCTGCAATTGAAATGCACATCAAAGTCGTGGTCTCGAGTGATGACATCTTTTACTTGGCCAACGTCTGCTTGAATTTCGTTGAAGAAATAAAGCCAATTCTCTGTTTCTAATACACTTGTCGAGCAATCATTCAAAGAAGTGCGGAAAGAGATTTCGGTAGCACTCTCAGCCGTGGCCCTGCAGGAACTGTCACGCAGATGTAGCTGGCTTGCATTCAAGTAATGGTACGTCTTTTTATCTAAGGAAACCGTCATCTCGCGGTCACCACAAGTTAGAGTCACACCGTCGTCTATAGAAAAAAAGCATGGGAGCCATTGGAATTTCAGGTTAAGGTAGTTAAGTGTGTAATGAATTAAAGTTGTTAGTATAGATATAATAAGAGCAGGCGCAATAGTACCATTATATCCTGCGACGCATACGGCGGAAACAAGAAGCACGAGAGCGACTTTCTGGTTCGTCATGCTGCTTGAAAACAACTTTAGTTCTCCATCGATCAAAAACTCGAAAGCTCACATTGCTAACAACAGCTTATCTGTTTAAGCTCACTGCATGTGTCATTCAAATCTGAAATTGCATGACCTACAAAACAAATCAAGTGTTATAAATAGACATGCGATATAGAGTTAATTAGTCTGAAAAATAAAGGCATTCAGTCGTTCTAACCGTCTATTCTTCTATCCACAAAGACAGGCATGACAATAGACATAATACGACGTTCTACAAGCAAATGGGTTTGAAAAGTTTGATAAGATTTTTAAAATAATTTTAGCACAGTGACGTGACTTTAGCGATGTGTAGCATCTGTATTATACTCGACGGAACCCTGCATTTGTATTGGTTAACGGTCCGTTAAAGCAGAATGGTGTATCCGCAATTTGCGTGAATTTGATATAAAACTACCTTAACATGTTAACAGACCAGATTTTCAGAATAAGTGGAACGTGGTTTTAGAAATTGCTTCTCAGGCTCATTAACTTTTTGGGACTTTCGAGAAACGCCCTGTCTGGGGCCTTTGCTAATTTAAGCATTGTATAACTTTTACGGTTTTAAGGTTTGCATATTTTTCAAGTTTACGCTGTTGAAACATTGCAAACTAATTTACCCCCAGCTGTGCCAGAACTCTTGGCCTGATCCAGATAGAAGAGAAATGCGAAAGTCCAAACTAGAGCAAGCAACTATGTTGTATGGGACATCTAGGCGCCTTACGACTCGGACCGTCAATTTCTTTACACTTGCATTTCTCAACACGAAAATGGTTGAACTATAAACTTATTGAAGCAGTTGCAACAATGATTTGCACTAGCAATGATGAGTGACAATAATTAATTATCGGTTCCATGATTAATGTATCTCTTTGGACTAAACGCTTGTCCCGAAAAATGGAAGGACGCCTCAGTTATGATATATTTTATTATTTTTTGAGGGTAAAATCATATAAGATTACAAATATTGCTAAAATCCAAGGCCCTGTTTACAAGGAGGGAGGGTAACCCTAGTGCTAGGGTTACCCAACCCTAGCACTTGCACATTTCTTCTTTTTTGTCATCGACGTGTTTACAAGGCAGCTAGGGTGACCCTGGTGCTAGGGTTACCCTAGCGCTAGGGTAACCCTAACCGCCTTGCAAACGCTTTACTAGGGCTACCCTATCTTTCTGTAAGCTAAAATTTCGAATAGATCACTACCATTGGCATCAAAATTTGAGTCAAACTTTGGGCTGCTCTATTTTGTAGTTTTTGTAGCGGGGCTCCCACGCGCGCGAAGCGCGCGTGGGACAGAGCCCCATACTCATGGAATATGGTCAACCCCTCTTTTCGTTTGGTTGTCACGTGACTGACCGAGCGTACGTACGTCCGTACGTACATACGCGTCTACAGATTGTACGGGTAGGGTAGGGGAGACTATCTAAAGGAAGGGAGGGTATCTCAGGCGTGTCTTCGCAAATCCACATCTTTTATATTGGACATTGACATGGTCAATTGACAGCTGTCAAAAGGGGATAGCCACTGACCAGTATGACATGACCATATTGTGGGCTCGTGTGTGAACTCATCGAGTTGACGTGATTTATTTGGAAGCTGTCCGCTGACCAGAAATTGTTTTACGAGATCGCGTGCTCAAGTCTCGAGTTCTGGTAGCCCGCGTATTTTTGGCGGGAAATTGCGTTGACGACTGAAAAAGAAATTTTTAGTTCATTGTCCTTTTGAGACAATATTATTACTCTACACTGTTAAAGTTTTACTAAAGGATAAACGAAACAATTTCTATTGCTATGTCAACAAACAATAGCAGAGAAAATATAATTTGGGTTCAGGTGAAGAGCAACGGGAAAGAGAGCGGCAGAGAGCAAGAATTAACTGGGGAAGAATGAGCGAAGAAGATCGCCAAAGAAGGCGCGCTCGGGAAAGAGAAAGGAGACGAAATTATAGCGAAGAACGCCGACAAGCAGAAAGAGTCCGGGCTCGAGAAAACAGACAAAATGTTAACGAAGAACGCCGAGAAGCCGAAAGACTCCTTGCTGTGGAAAACAGACAAAATTGTAGCGAAGAACGCCGAGAAGCGGAAAGACTTCGTGCTGTGGAAAACAGACAAAATCGTTAACCGACCTCGAGACTAAACTATAGTCAAAAACGTTTGTGAATTCCTTCGCAATATTTTAGAATGCTTTTACAGTTTAAAGGGAGATGAAAGTACTAAACGGGAGCCCCGCTTTTAGGCTTGGCTAAATCTATATATTAGTTTATTAAGAAAAATGATACCTCCGTTTCCCCAGGCAATAATCAAAATGCAGTTGAAGTAAAGCGTGATAAATGGAATGCAATGTACCCTGAGGAACACGATGGCTTACACGTTTGATGGTTCCAATTCCACGGCAAGTTTCCAGTTAAGATTATCATCAATAAGCATTCTCCGAGTGATTTAGCGGTGTAAGAAACCCGAGTGCTCGATAGGAGCAACATTAATCTCGGGCACTGGGGGATTTGTAAGATTCTATAACCTCTGCCTTGATCCAATCAAGATAAATTCGGTTTTAGTTATATTTAGGATAAGTTTGCTTGCTATCAACAAGTTTTTTTTTTTTTTTTTTTCATTTTCTAGATCATGCTTAATTATTCAGTAAGATCTGATTCCATGTCGCCAGCATTGTCACCCGCGTAAGTAACTGGGTGTCATCAGTCTGCCTGTATCCGTGGCTCACAATTCGTCAAACAATTTGGCAGATCATTGATAATATAGAACTAAGGACCCAAAATAGTGAGGAAGGAATTTGGGCACACGGTTCGATTCAACGTAGTTACTAAAGGAAGGAGTGACCTTAAATGGTATCTAAAATGACCTCAAATTAGGGAAACCCAGCGAGACACTTCGGTTAAATATCTGTTCGGGAGAGTCAAACCGTCTATGATTTTCGGATTCAATGTTGCCAAAAGGCTGTAGATTTCTTAACTGAAACATTACTTAAAAGATTTGTAACCAGGAAAAAATTGTCCTTTACTTTTTCGGAATCGTTATTTTTGCAATTCTTGTCACTCAAAAAGGTCAGGTCGCATTTTCGGGAAGCCAATAATTTGCTGGGAAGTTCGCGGAAGGTAACTTTCAGCTTGCTATTTCTGAAAGGAAGATTTTATTCCCTAACATTTTCGGGTACTGAAATTTTCAGCTACGAAATCCGAACAGATCAATTTCTTCTAGCTCATAAAAACATCTCTTTAAACAGTCTTTATACATTACATGGAACTCCAAGGCTTTTACTTGAATTTGTTCGTTGGTTGCCCCTGCTCAAATGACCAAAAAAAGGAAAAAGTTAAGGGGAAATTTGTTGTGGAACGAGCACCCTTGGTGGGGCGATGCAAAATTCCCTTCGCACACCTTTAGATCGCTCTTTAATGCTTAAACGATTCACCGAAATAAACAATACAGATAGACCTACATCAGAACACTATAAAAGTACAGGACTACAAAACAAAGAAAAATCTAAAAGCTGAGGATGGAAAAAATTACAACACTTGCAAGATCTATGCGGCACTCCGATTTTAGGACGACTGATTAAAATATACGCAACGACACTTTTATATCAAAATTACATAAAAATCGAGTGGGAAAGCGATACATGAAATACTACAAGTTACATAATGCGTTGAAAACAAACGAAAGTAATTAGAAACAACAATAACAAAAAAACAACGAAAACGAAGGGAAAGAACAGGAAGACTAATTACGAACAATACGAAAAAAATGATAGAAAAAAGAAAAGTCTTGCGAATTCGTGGTTACAGGCGGGTTTTATGAGCACCTGGTGAGGAGTGTCAAGACTCCTCCAGTTGAAGAAAATATTTGCAATGTTGGATGTTGGATGCTGAGCAATTAACTACTGTTTTAGCCGAGATAGAGGCAAAGCTTAACAGCCGCATACTTACTTACAATGGTGCTGATCCAGATGACTTCAGTGTTATTACCCCTGCACAGATTCTGACAGGCAGAAATCTTCAAGCAGCACCAACGAAAGACACCCGTGTCACAGAACACACCTCGAAAGCTATCAGTAAGAGATTTCAGTATCATCATAGAGTCGTCAATGGATTTTCCCTGGAAGCGCTGGAGTTCTGATTATCTGAAATTTCTGACACCCCTTACGAAATGGTAAGACATTGGTCATGAGATACGCCCAGGTCATTTAGTCCTTGTGAGTGAGGATCATTTAGCAAGAAGACAGAGTCCACGTGCACGTGTTAAAGCCACCCTTAGAGGTCGTGATGGTCTGGCTAGGTCTGTTATGTTGAGATTGTCTTCCGGAAGTCTTACCCGTCGTCCCGTGCAACGTCAGTCTACACCTTCTTGAAACCTGTGATGCAAATCTAGCAGTTGATTGAGTTATTGGAATTCTCCAAGACATGATACATTTTCTAAAGTTGTTTTTGAACATTGATTGACTCTGCTTACGATATAGTGATGCACTCCCTACATCGGGAGGGAGGACGTTGTGAATCAATTTTGTATATTGTTATGTTCATAGTTTGGTTACGTAGAGATTGGATAAAAGTGCAGGGCTTGGACTCCCCATAGCGCCGCTTTGCTGAGGTGCTTTCGTTTTCGTTTGTTTGTCTGTTTTTTTTTTGTTTTTTTCCTGACGTGTCTGATAATTTTTTGTGTAAATATTTTTTGCCTTGTATTAAAGATTGAGAGAAAACAGTTTTAAACATTCCCCGATAAATCTTCCTTCGATGTAAACGTGTAGAATCGGTGAATGATTGAGGGCAGAGGGCAGAGGAGGTTGTTCACTTGTCACGTGACATGTATTACCCAATAGTATAGCTGTATTCAAATCTTCACTCCTGGCGAAATACACCAAAGTTTTACAGCCGGTTTTGCAAAATTGCCCCCAAAATCGAGTTCTAGTGAAAGGAAAGGGGTTATACTTCGTGTATGCAGCTCATTTGAAGCCACGTTATCGCTAAAATCAATTATATGATACTTCCTCGCCAGGCCCTACAAAATGGCGGCTTTTGTCCAGGTTCTGTAGTGAACATACCCGTTCCTTCTGTGAACCAACACCGTAATCGCTAGAAGCCACAAATTGATACCATTTATTGAAGGAAGAGCCCTTCTTTGATTCTAGGACATCGCACCCAATCGTACCTCTTCTTGTTTTTCTGTATTTATCTTTTTCAAAGTTTTTTTTGTTTTCACTAGTCTGGCTGAGGGATTACTTCTGGTGGTTTCCCTGGCTTTCAAGAATGCAATAGCATATAATTAATGATGACAAAGTGTCTGATTCAGCAACCCCAAGCATAATGGTTTTAATTTGATCGATGATTTTGTTGTTTAATGAGTGTAAATAATTTCGAGGTTTTGAATAGCATTGTTGTCTGATTTTTACTCGATTAATACAGTTCTGTCAATTTTATGCAATCCTGCATTCCTTGTGACTCGGCATGCACTCACCACCATGTATCACAAATAATTTTCTGCCCAAAGTTATAAGCATGTCCCTTCAAAGATTGACTACAGTGACCACTTACTGAGATAAGGGGAACATCCCACCTGCTGAATGAAATATTTACAGCTTTTTTCATTCTAGTACACGGGAGGTATCTGGACGGTGTTGTAATACTGGTTTCAAAATGCATGGAAAAACTTCAATGGTTTCAACACAACGCACGTGGCCCCTGTTTTCGAGGTGGCCACACAGTTTAGTGAGGGGCACGCATTTAGGGGGGACCACACAGGTCTAAATATTACAACAGAAGGGCATTTTAAGCTTTCTGGTACGCTCAAAGGGAGGTTTCATCATTTTAATTAAAACGAAAAGGACAGCCTTAAAGACATTGCCATAAAAATAATGTTGTTGCATGCACCCTCCACATCATCTCTGAGAAGGATGTAAAACGCTTTCAGGATGATAGTGGAAAGGAGTAACATCTTTCCATAACAGACACAACCTGCTGTGATTGGGGTCTCAAAACCTGTATTATTTGAAAAAGACATCTTTTTATGGCTTTTTGCTATTATAGGAAGATATCTGTTTAGAAGCATTATCTTCTTTTATTCAAATGTGAAAGCCACTGGGACAAAAGATGCTTTGTTTGAACAGCCAATAATGCTGTGGTTGGCTGATGAATAACAACAGGTAAAGTCAACGACATTTTCTCTATACAGAATCACCATTGACAATCTGGTACAAAGCATTTCGTGTGTAAATATTTGTTGGATTTTTCTCTTTTGTAAAAAATAACTGACTGAGTTTCTTAGCAGGTATGCTTGGTTTTTTCTAAGCTGCAACCCTGTGTGGTCAAATAAAACAACTACAAAAGAAATTCATTCCAGAAAGTACAAATTGTCCGGTGTTAGATCAGTCCAAAACTAATATTAGTAATACCCTTGAGGAAAAACTCCAGGCATTTAACAAGGTGCTCGAGATCGGCATGAATAATATAATGCCAGATAGATCGATCAAAGTTTACCCGAAGGCTGCCCCTTGTGTGTCTGTTAAACTGAAGGAGCTAATGCGCATGCGCCAGAAAGCTTTTATGCCAACAAGTCTGGCCTGATGTATAAGTTCTACCGTAATGCGGTGCAAGGCAAGGTACTACGCTTCCAAAGTGCAAGATCTTAAAGGTGTTAATCCGCGTCAGTGGTGGAGTGAAGTGGAAAGGCTTAGTGGGTCAAAAAAGCAAAGTTTGTCCCTGTTTTCTTCACTCGATGTTCCTGAGTACAATAATTTGTCTCCATCTGAAGTTGCCAATTCCATCAACCTCGCATTACTGGAACCACTTCAATCTTATCAGCCCATCGAGGGCGAGTGTGTCAATCCAAAGAGTGCACAACAATTATTGGACTAACCTGAATAAACATAAAGCTCCTGAACCGGACAGTCTTTCCAACTGGGTGATGAAGGAATACGCCAAAATCCTAGTCCATCCCGCTCATAACATCTTAAATGCCTCATAGAAAGAGCAAAAACTGTCCTCAATGTGTAAAATGGCTGATGTCACATCCCTCCCAAGGGTGAGGCAAGTCACAGGCCAAAAGACAGAACGGCGTCCGATCTCCCTTACATCTACCCTCTCGGAAATATCTGAGGACTTTGTCGTTTCCGGCTACATAAAACCTGCTCTGGAGACCCTAGTCGACGCCAACCAATTTGGTACCAATCAGTATGATTCATAAGTGGCTCGAAGGGACAGACGGTAATAATGCTTCTGTGCAGGTCCTTCGCTTTGACTATCGAAAGGCCCTCGACCTTATAAACCACAAGGTGTTGGTGAACAAGCTGAAGCAGGTCAATATTCCCAATAGTATAATCAACTGGGTTATTGAATTTCTTTTAGGAAGATCTCAAAGAGTTAAACTCGGAAAGGACTGCCTGTCGGAGTGGGCAAGGTGCCGTATGGTGTGCCACAGCGGACAAAGCTAGGACCGTGGATCTTTCTCCTGATGATTAACGCCTTGTCTGTTCCAAGTATCTTCGACATGTGGAAATACGTTGATCAGTACAGCAGTATCTGAGACCATACCTAAAGGCCAGCAGAGGAAGTCACAGGAAGCAGTAGATGCAATTTATGATTGATCCACGGAAAATATATTCCAGCTAAAGGGTGATAAGACCAAAGAGCTAACTATCACGTTTAGTCGTGATTCCTCGCAGCTCCCTAGAGTGTGTATAGATGGGACTCGTATTAAAGCCACACAGAGAACAAAGTTACTCAGTTTGACAAAAAATGATACGTTAACGTGCAACGACCATATCGAAGATCTTGTTGAGAAGGCGTCTAAGAAAGTATATTTTGTAGTACAGCTAAAGCAAGAGGGCGTTCCAACAGTAGATCTTGTAACCTATTATTGTGCATGTATTAAGTCTTCGCTTGATTACGCTCGTCCTGTCTCCCACTACGCATTACCTAAGTACCTTCAAGTCAAGCTAGAAAGAGTGCAAAGGAGGGCCCTTCCATGTATTTTTCCCAGGGTGCATTACGCAGACACCCTTTAGCTTGCAGGTTTGGAGCCCGTCAGGGCCCACCGGCAGAGCTTAACGGAACAGTATTCCAATCTATCATGAGTAATCCTTCTAGAGAGATTTTGTAGCCTCCTACCTCCTCAAGTAATAGTTTATATGAGTTAAGGAAGCAAAGGAGGTTTGCTCAGCCGATTGTTAATTAAGACCCAAAGATTGGGGAAATCTTTCATTATCAAGAGCTCGAAAGAAGCACTTTATTGACTATAGAACAATTGTATTGAGTAGATAATTATATATTTTGATTGTATTTGCATATTTGATTATAATTGTAAAGAGGCGCAATTCAGTTTTTATTTCAATGTTTCTTAATAAAACACCGCCTACGGCTACGTCTACGTCTACGCGATAATGATGGTAGCTTTTGCATGTATCGGAGCACCGATGAGTAGCTCCAATGGAAGACTGATCCCAAGTGACCAAAATACAATGCTTTCCGGTACATGCAGAAAGGCCCATTATATGAATGTCTGTATGGTGAAATGGCTGAGCAGACATAAGCTGAGCAGAAATGGCTGAGCAAACATAAATCAGTATAAAAAAAATTAACCAAAACTCCTTCACAGCTAAATGTTTGCAATTATAATAATTTTCATGCCTTTGTGTGTACAAAATGAATTTACGATCTGATCTATGGATCACGACATGCAAGGTTAAAATTGTTTATTTGTATATATGTAGGCATTATTTACTCAAACTTCTGTTGAGAGTCGCACTCCCGCGTTACGATCAGTTGTTGAATATATCACGCGCCTTTATTATGTAACTTGTTCAATATCCATATTTGGGCATGAAGAAAAAGCACATGTCGGAGGAGGGACGACGTGTTTGTTGGAGGATTAATGATTAATGAATTGTTCTTGGACCTTTTAAAAGACTTTTTCTAAGCCAATCAGGCAGATAACGGATTGAACTTTTCTGTTAACTGTATTACCTTATAGTTTTAAAATGTTCTTCAGCGCACGTTGTGTTAATAAATTTCGTGTTCCTGTTTTGATTCACTGTTGCCTGCGCCAGATTCACTGTTTGTTGCAGTCGCCGTTCACGTTGTCGCTTCACATTTGCTTCTGTAACACTTCGAGCGAAGAATGTTTTGCCAAACGACACCTCTTTTCTATCGTTACTTGTAAAAAGACATCTCTGCTATGCTGTCTTATAAAAGAAATCATATCTTGGTCTTAGTAAAAAATAATCGTGCAGTTGTGGATCTCTGCATAGCATCGAGCCGCTCTTCCGCCGGTTAACGGTTCAACTTGGGCTAGATTACAGACCACAGGGCCACATTCAAAGCACCGACACAATCAAAAGGGTTATTTTTCTGACAGAACACGAAAAAAACCTAATCACCCAAAGGCGGTTCGCCCCGACTGTACACTCGGATAGATCCACACAGATCCCATCACCGTTTGCGGTCAGTGATCAACCTCCTCTGAATTGAGGGCAACGCTTTTTCTAAACGAATGGCGATGGCTCTGGGGGCGATCTTGTAATCAGTGTTTAAGAGGGATATAGGTCCTCAGTTTTTTGACAAATCTAGATTTTTCGTTTAGGGGGGTATCAGGGAAATGAAAGTCGAAAGACGGACCGCATGAAAAGCATAGTTGACGCCATCGACTCACTACATATTTGCATGCTGATTGTTTTCCAATTTAAAAACACCGGTAGAACTCGGCTGTTAGACCGTCTAAGCCCGGTGTCTAATCCTTCACAACTGCTGGATTCGTCTTTTTCTAAAGGCTGTATATTCTCGGATTGAAAGAAATCTTTGAATTGATCTAGCTCTAGGTCTGTATTCTTGGATTCGTAAATTTGTTGGAAGAATAGTACTTCTTCCGCCAGAATTTCCATTAGATCTGAAATAGAGTCGCCATTTTCTTACGTCACTAATCGCAACCTCGTTCCCAGGGCTTTTCGAGGTTGCACTAATCGTATCTGCTTCTGTTTATGATTTCGCTTTTCCAGAATATAAAAATATTTGCTGCATGTTTTTCTAACCAAATTCGCACCATCTGATTTTACTACGATTGATCGTGCCGCGAGTTCTTATGGCGATAATTTTTGCAAGTTTATCTTTGACGCGTTCAGTTTGAGATTTCGTGGCCTCATTGAAATTCGTACGCAGTTGTTGTTGTTGAAGAGAATTAAACTTTGCGACACGTTTTCTTTCTTCGTCCCATCTTCGCTTCTCTTTTAGCTTCGCTTTTAGCTTCGCAAAGATGACTTTTGGTGCTCCAATTTCCATATATTTTTATCATCAACGAAACAAGAAGACCGCGAAAGAAAAGATTAACGTAACAGTAAACATTGCAACACACAACACGAAAACGGATAAAGTAAGACACTCGCGCGTAGTGCTCGTTGATATCAGTTTTTGCTCTTGATGGCGCCAGAAGTCCATAATCCAGGCCCATCACTTTACGGTATTATCAAAATTTAGAATAGAGTTCTCGCAAAATAACGGCCAATCCAGGGGTTTCAATAACTTTTGAAGTAGCTGTCGATGAAAGCCCATTGTAGGCGGCAGTTTGACAAGTTTATGATAGCATTTTTAATTAAAATCAAGACAAACTAGCCGGCGGTGAGAGGCAAAGCAGGCGGCGGTGTACTGTCATACGGCCGTCGATAAAATCCGGAACAAGGAACCTTCCGGAACATCCCGGAACATGAAAATAATTGAAAATAAATAACTGAAAAACATTTTAAAATCACTTAAAGAACAAAGCATATTAAAAAATGAATTGTGCAATCAATAAATCCTTCAATTATTCAACTAATAAACCAATCACGCGCATTACCATATTATTTTAAAAGAAGGTAAACCAATTAGTAATAGCTTTGTGGAAACAAAGTAATGAATCCTGCTGACTAGTTTTCACGTTACACAAACAAGAGTTAGAAAGTTAGAAAGAAGGGAACAAAAACGATCCTTCTGGAGCATTTCGGCGCATGCGTCCATTTGAAAGTGGAGTAACGGTCACAAGGTTACATGATCAGTCAGTATAAAACGAGGACTGCGGACCGCGGACCCGGACTGCGGACCGGGTATAAAACGCGGACTAGGTATAAAAGCCGGACTGCGGACCGGGTCACTGTTTTACCTTTCTGAAAGTAACACTAGCCCTCAATTCGGGCGAACACTAGGCCTATAGGCCTATAGGCCTAAAAAGCACCCTTAGGCCTAGGGTTAGCGAAATTGAGGGTTAGGGTTACTTTCCGAAAGGTAAAACAATGACCAGGTCCGCAGTCCGCCTTTCATACCTAGTCCACCTTTTATACCCGGTTCGCAGTCCGGGTCCGCAGTCCGCACTCCTCGTTTTATACTGACCGGTTACATGATATTACATGCTATTACACACAGTTCCAAGGGGTTACATGCCGTTACACACAGCAGGAGTTGCATGCTCTTACACACAGTTACAAAGGGTTACATACCGTTACACAAAGTTACAAGGTGTTTCATGCCGTTACACGCAGTGATTATTATTATTATTTTTTTAATCATAAAAGCGCTTTAAGTAAAGGCATTAGTAAATCGACATCAGTGGTCTCGCCCAAATTTGGTCGGAAATCTTCTCTATAAGAGTAAACACAAAAATAAAATACAATTGTGGTTAATTCGAAGCACGTTAAAAGGAAACTCCACTCTACCTGTCGCCGTACGTTGCTCAAAAAGCCCTTAGGTGAACTCCCTAATCAAGAAGGCATCTGCACATTCATCAAGTAATTTTTTGTAACAAATTCCCACCAGTTTTAGCAATAGTTGAGCGCTGTTTTCTGCAATACCCGGTCGTCATTTAGCAGTCGTCACTCGGTGGTGAGCTACTTTGTCACTGCAACAAGAATAGGTGTTCAAAATTAAACATAAAAAATAAAAAGAGCCAAAACTAAACTTTCGCTGAACAGAATGCGTTCATGGGAATAAAAACAAGAAGATCAATAGATCATTCGTGTTTCACTTCCATTAGAGATGGATACCCTGAAGCAATACACTGGACTACTGAAGAAGTGTTTATGTGACTCGGTTCTTGTTATCGATTGGCAAGAGACCTCATAGTCTCAAAACACGTCAACATAAATACAACAGAACACGAACTTTTATCTGAATTATGTGCTAGTTACCAGGTTGCTGGGAATTAAGGGAGATTTACGAATTTAATAATAGATTGAAAATAATTATCAGGGGTATAGGGATATGCTCTCTCTCCTCATTCTCCCCTGAGTAAAGACAAGAACAACGTCAAATAACACAAACACCAAGAGAAAATAAAGGGGGAAGAGAGGGCATACCCAATACATGCCCTTTTCCGCGGGGAATGTGTTCTCTAAGTGTGGGCTATCCACGCGGAACACATTCCCATCATATGATTGGCTGTTGCCTAATCCCCTTGGGATCTGTACAGCGTGGCAGTCGATCTAAAAATAACTCGAGCAAATTACCTATGGAAAAGGGCATGTACTGAGGGGTGCCTTCTCTTCCCCCTTTATTTTGTATTGCAAACACTGAATACCTGAACATCATACCTACCACTGACAAACCGGCAATTGTAAAAAATAAAGCATAATAAAATAGACGACTTTCACGAGGTATCCGAACCTAACACATTTGTAAAAGCTCTAGAACGAAACACGTAGATTTCATGTGTAAATTCAGCATTGACCTGAAAAACTGACTAGGTGACTCAAGAGAGTTAAACGATGAAAAATGTTCTCCTGCAACTAGACGATAAGAGCAGCCGCGAAGCATAATAAATGAACGGCTACACTGGCTACCCGAGTCATTCTACAGTTTGCGAGTCTGACTATTTATCCTACATTTTGTTAGATAACAACGTGTTGTTGGCCTGCTCTTGTTCAAATATATTGCAGTCGTTTTGTATTTGATGATTATGTTCTTCACATTCCCGCCATTGCAACGAAGGATTGCGTGTTCTAGATCACTTTGCAGCTTTGTTTTTATTGGGCCCGTTAACTATCGATAATTTACCAGGAGACTGGAGAAACGCAACTTTGGGTCCGAAAACGAGACCCGCTAACGGCCCCGTAAGGTTAACGGACCCGTTAGTTACCGGGACTTTCAAGCAAGGTTCCCATGAAAACGAGGACGTAGCTTGGAACGGTAAATGGCAAGTTGGCAAATGGCAAAGCAGAATCTCAGGTATTTCCTATGTTCTGGTCCAACGTCAATATGGTGATAGTCATTCATTAACGAAAAGAAGCCGTCAGCTCTGCTCACAAACTAAGATAAGTCTCTCCCCTTAAAAATATTTAAATTTTGTTACATGCAGGTGGTAGTTTAAATATCTCAAATCCAGAATTAATCGCAGCTTGTTATTTTTCTTGGGTACAAGCCCCAGTGGACTGCAAATACAACAGCTAAATCACTCTCGTCAACTTCCATGACAGGTCCAGCACCAATAAGTTATTGCACCACGGACAAGCCCAGCATGATCAAGCAAGCACTTCGATGATTGGCCAGAAACATGCTCCTGGGCTTGGAAATGATATCCAAAACCATACGAGAGGCTTCGATATAAGTCGAGAACGCTAGTGTCCCAAGCAGTTGGCCGCACACGGCAACAGGCGAAGAAGGGGTCTCTTAAAATACAAACTAATCAGCGCCAACAGCCGGACTCGGACTTTGTGCTAAACAATTGGGCAACACACTTGCTACACATGACCCGGTTGTCCCCAACGAAAGCAACACAGACTGGATAATTCCTGTCCGTGCTGGGCAAAACTACACGCCGGTCCAACACACTACAAGGTGTGTGATGAGGCCCTGTTAGGGGTTATGGGATAAGGGATAACTGGCGAAATAATTTTAGAGATAAAGGATAACTGATTAAATAATTATAGGGATAAGGGATAACTGAAATAGTTTTGACCCAGTTTTAGGGATAACAGTCCCGGCAATTTTAGGGATAGCAGTCTCGGTAATGAACTGAAGAAATGATCCTCACACTTTCTGCACAATTTAAGCAATTGTCTCTTATATGCACTTGATGAAAGAAATGATTATGATTATGATCATTTCTTTCATTCACCATTCCTTTCACGGGAAAACATGCATGAGCCCAACAAATTGACCTTCTCTCAACTGTGTGGCCTCATAGCTCAGTTGGCAAGAGCACTGCATCGGCATCGCAGAGGTCGTGGGTTCGAATCCCGTTGGAGTCACTTGGTTTTTTAAGTGCATATAAGAGACAATTGCTTAAATTGTCCAGAAAGTGTGAGGATCATTTCTTCAGTTCATGTCTAGCCCGCACTTCATAATCATTTCTTTCAGTCTCGGTAATTTTAGGGATAAGGGATAACCAATCCCCCCCCCCTAACAGGGCCTCTTTAATCCCTGCGAACTCGGAGCAGACGTTGTAGATCCCTTTCCGACATCGATGTATTCTCGGCTTCTTTGCTTGCCTTTTTGATAGGCTCATCATGTTCATCATCATCGACAAGTGGGTCCGCAACATACTGATTCACTGTGCCCCAAACCGCGCTTGTCCGAAGTTTTAATTAGCATTTCGCTCAATAATTAGTCACAAACCATTTTCAGCCAGCGTATGCGCTTCACTAAACTCGTTAAACTCGTATTGTCTCTTAGTTCCCTTGCATTTCCATTCTTCCTCTGACCTTCTTTGATTTGATCACCCTCATTTCCGATTGCAGATCGCTCAGTTGTCTCGTGCTTTGTTCGGTCCGATGTTCGGGCGATTTCGATTGGGAAATCTGGATTTAGATCTTAAAATCCTGTTCTTGTGGATTTCCAATCGAACACAAAATCCGAAAACGGATTTCGCCGCGGATTTCATTAATTGTAATCCTTCCCCGACATGGATTTGAATTAACAAAATCCGTCGCGAAATCCCTTTTCGGATTTTGTGTTCGACTGGAAATCCCAGCTTCCGGATTTTATGATCTTAATCCGGTTTCCCAATCGAAAGAACCCTTACCCTGCTAGCAGTCCCTCCTGAGTCAGTCGAGCTGCGCGCCTTTAGTCTCGCAATCGAGCAATCGAGGGAAAGGGCCAAATGAATCCCTCCTCGGCCCTTTCGCTCGATTCGATCACTGTAGATCGCAGACTAAGAGCGCGCGGTTCGACTGAAGGCTATTTCGATGTTTATTCCTATGACAGATCGCTCGATTGACTTGTGCTCTGTTCGTTCCGATGTTTGTTGTGATGACGGATCGTTCAGTGGTCCCGTGCTTTGTTCGATAGTCTGCTGTTGAGCCACGAAACGTTTTCTAGTTCAATAAATCCGGCAGTGCTGAATCACCCTCTCGAACCCGAGCATATACTGAAATGCTCGAGACTCCGACACTGTTATCACTATCAGAATAAGCCCCAGGATTCCAATCCATCTTGATCTATCAGCCTTGTCCGCCTCGACATCAAACACTTTGGCGAGTACGTTTCTTACTGCCGCGATGTTATTGAGACTTCCAAGCATGACCACAGAGTTTTGTTCCAGGTGGCTGGCAGGCACAAAATCTGAAGCTTTTTTTCTTCCCACATTATGTTCCGACATTTATCTAGCTAATAAATTTTCTGACTTCCTCACTGATGAAATCACTAAGTGCATTGGACTGTTCTCACAACCTCGTTCCCAGGCTCTTTCTCTTTTCCTCCCTTGTCGTCGAGAAAATGCATACAAACGCGCATGCCCTTCGCCGTAGACCTATCTCAAGATTTAAAAGATATCAGTGGTCCGCGAACTACGAGAGAAATGCTAAGACAACTCAAACGCGCACTTGAACTTAAATGGACTCG
>BLFK01000866.1:977325-979825 GCA_014634185.1 Astreopora myriophthalma
AGGGGGCTTTCCGATTCAATGCACAGAACATATATGAATTGATTAGGTTCTGGGCTCCAGACCAGTGACCAGGGACAAGTATCATGTCTAGATTCGCAGCATTGGATTAGAAAAGTTGATACACAAAAATGGAATAGGTTATATTATCCATTGGATTTCAGTTACTATAGTGGTCACTTCCAGTGATATGTTTAAGGTCAGAGACATAAATAAACTCACTGCTGACCGTCAGGTTTTGCTCCGTCTTGGCGGTATAATTGCAATTTCAAAGGTGCAAAAGTTTTGAAATTGCAAAATTGCATTTTGCCGTGTGTCCTAAGATTAGCAATGTAACTTAGGGCGTGAGAATAAATCGATCGATGTTGTTCAAGCTATAAACGAAAACAAGCGTTGCTTCATTGCTTGTAACGGCAGTTCTATGCAAGTTTGGTGTTTGGTGTTTGGTGATTTGATATTTCCTCCACAACAAGCCCGCGCATGAGTGACTCAATTTCGTGGAAAAGGAACTGGACGCTGTGCCTTCGAGAGTCGTAATCTCGTTGGCCGACATTTATTGAGTACACGTGGGAATCACAATTGAGAAGGGAGACTATTCGAACAACATAGATTGGTGGTAAAGTCCTGGAATATCCAAGGGAACGATAGCACTCTTTTCATTTATTTATTTATTTATTTATTTAATATTGAAAGAAAGAAATTGATACAAACTTTCGTCTCAAGGTTTTTGACACATTTTACCGTTGCAAAAGGAGGCCTTGTCTCTTGACGCGTGAAATAAGTCATCGTTACTGTGAAAGCTATGCAATATCTGTTTAGAATCAACGTAGTGCTTAAAATCAATGATTGCTACTTTATGTGAGTGGAAATTTGTCAAAGAAGGCACAACTCAAGTCTTACGTCAACTAATTTTCGGGTAAAGGGGGTAAGTTTCTAAAGAAACTGTGGTGCTGCGTCGGTGGGAGTATTACAAGATAATTTGGTTTTATCAACTAAGTTGATAATGTGGATTTGCTCCGACGAAGGGCTAGCGCTCGAAACGTCAGCTTACGAATCTCTTTACGGTGGCTAATTCACATTATCAACTTAGTTGATAAAACCAAATTATCTTGTAATTTTCGGGTACACTACGATTGTGTTACACAAAGCGACGCCGGCCGAAAGCCACCCCTGCATTCGAAAGGAAAAATTAAAGAGATGGCGTGGTCTCCTAAACAAGTATCATTCTTCTAAAAATAGAACTTCAAGAGGAAGTAATCACTTTGTGGCGAGTTACCATTAGTTTGTTTTCTTCATTTCTTCTTTTTCTTTTTTTCCCAATTGCCCTCCCGAGTTTCGGAGCCGTGGATCCTACCAAACCCCGAGCTCCCCAATGCAGTGATATTCCCTATCCCAAGAGCGGTATCGATCGTCTTGTCATACCCCGCCCGTCCACTTTATTGAGGGTATTCCCCGCTTGAAAAAGCTATTCGACCTTAGTTCACAAGGTCAGTGAGGAGGGAAACAGAATTTATAAAGTTTATGTCTGGTGGAAATTAGACAGAGTCACGTTATCAAGTTTTCCCTGTTGAGAACTTGTTTTTACCTCGCATGCCACGTTATTTGCCGGATGGAGGATGGTGAGTATTCAGACCATATAATTATGTAAAATTAGAGAGATTCTAGGGTGTAAAAGGTTTCTGGGATCGTCGAAAACAGTTCAAGCGAAAATGCGCCTCAACATGCATATTCGGCTGTATTTACTCTGAGCCTGTTCTTAAAACGTTTCTCGTTTACGGTTCTAGACGACTAGTACGGTTTTATCATTTCTTGTCGCACGTGTCTCTTTAAGTTTAAGGTAGCTAATATCGTTCGTTTTTACGACTGTAGAATCGAGCAGGAAGTCAAGTTGTTTTGTCGCAATTTGTCAAACGAGTGGGAGGTAACATCATCTTTGACTAGGAAAGTAAAAACATTGGGGCATACGTAACCTAAGTGAATGCTCCACTCCGTTCCACGAAAGAAACTAGGAAATAGTTTGTCTCCGAAAGTGATTTCATGGAAACTGATTTTTATCAACAACATCCACTGTTTTGAATTCCACTGTTCCTTTCTGGCATATGAAGTACTACACCTTTTTTCTCTCACTATATGAGACCGTGTATCGGTGTAATATATGGGACCGTGTATGCATAGCACTAAAACCATAGAAAAGGGCTGAATATAGATCCTTCTTTCGTTTTCGGACACACCTAACCACACGGTACAATTTAAGGTAGCTTTCCGGTGTAAAATTTCAGTAATGCTTCGAGGAGCACAACTGTCATGATTAAATTTCTTCTACAATAGTTTGCTTTCACAACAAAAGGTGGCGCCCTCAAGAGACCGTTTCTCGTGCGTAACCGTACTTCAGCGCAAATGAATAATTGCAGGATGGGTCTGATCCATAGTAAATATTTGGCCTTTTCATCGATCGGATTGATGGGTGAGAACTTGTAAAAAGAAAATGGTTGCAATCCCTCTC
>BLFK01000866.1:989825-1009430 GCA_014634185.1 Astreopora myriophthalma
ACGTGCAAACGCTCGCCCTTTTTTCGGTACCGTTCTGTTACGTTTTTTCTGAGCCCGTAATACTCCACGTCAGTTGTTTAGAGTACGTCACACGCGTGTTAGGCTTAAATTCTTCAGCGAAAAATGGCGGAGAAGAACTCCTTTCGGAGAAGAACTCCTTTCGACTGTGAAGTGCGAATAGAAGAACCGTAAGCCTTGTTTTTCTCCTAATTCGGTACATTCTCTCAGAAGCATTTCGCTCGCGCTGTCAAACGTGAATTTTGTGTTCTCTTCTTCAGAAGAAACCAGAAAAGTGCTTGTAAATCCATGATAGTCGGAGATACGCACAGTGTACTGTATGTGTAAGCGCATATGAACAACTAATCGAAGCAGTTTTGTTTAATTATCGCGGGCTCTATCGTTATCTAGTACCCGTTCCAAGGGGCTCTCAAGTACCGTGCCTTTTTCTGTTAGGTACATTACAGAATTTGTAAGTGTAAACAGGAGATTTCGTCTGGAACCGGTACTTGTTTCTAAACAAGCCGTTCCTTCTCTTTTAACGTGTAAAGCCTGGTTTCCATATAATCGCTTGGATCGTCTGTACACTGTTTCGAGCGATCGGGGCGACCCGTGCGATCGGGGCGATCATATGGAAACCAGGCTTAAACGGGCCTTTAGTTTGGCTGGGAAGACACCAGTATCAATCGACATATTTACTATATGAGCTAAGGGACCAGCTACAATGTGGGTGGAACCAGATAATATGCGAACTGGACAAGAGAAAAAGCCAAAGGCTTTATTGTTAGGGATGCATAATATCTAATTTACTGTCCGCTGGGGTAACCGGATCACAAAAAAAGGCATTTGGGTTACTTGGCGACAAAAATTTAGCAAAACAATGCGAAGAATGTGGAACGTGAGAGGCAATGCTACCACCGATCGAGGAAAAATACTTGTTCAAGATATAAGAAATCTCGATGGGATCAGTCGTTAGATAACTTTTGATTGCCTTTTCTTAGAGTTGATTGGTTATTAATTCCGTTCCTTGTGTTTTTCATGTTATTCACGTTCTTGGAAAAGAAATCATAATAATTCTTCTTACTTTGCCGAATAAGAGGTGTAATTTTATTTCTGTAAAATTTGTATTTGGCAAAATCCTACGTGTGAAAAAGTGTGTTCTTCCCTTATTTGATTTCCTAATACCACTCGTTATCCAAGGTTTACGAAACTCTTTAAGCTTACGATTGGTCACTATCTTCAAGGGAGCGTGTTTATCAACAAGAGTCATCAGAATGTTGTAAAATTTAGAGAAGGCGGCATCTACATCAAGAAAGGCATCAGGAATAGCTAGGTCAGATAGCGCCTCTGAGAGTTCACAATTAAATCTGCTCTCGGTGAAACAAGAAAAGCCTCGATGCTTTTGTTAAGTGGATTTCGTTTTTTATGCAAAAAGATTGGGAAATACAGAATTGTAAAAAATGATCGCTAATATCAGAAATTATGTTACCACAAGTAATTTCCACGGTAGTTTTGTTGGTTAGGATATCAGTTATCGATAATCGTAGCTGAGTTGTTATAGACACGGGTAGGTTTATCAATGGTTGGCATAAATGTGAAACTTTGCAGAGAAAGAAGGAAATCGTGGGCATAACTTGAAGTTTCTGCGGAAAGGAAATTAATGTTGAAGTCGCCCATAATAATATAGACAGATTTGTTAGAATTGATCAATTTCTCAAGTGTTTCATCGAAGTATTCTTGAAAGCGCTGGGGGAAATTATGTTGTCGCTAAATAATGCCACAAATGATGTTGCTTTCCCCCGCATTTTGGGTCTCGATCCATAATGCCTGGAATGCAACCTCTGATATTTTTTCGATAACCGTATACCTCAAATTATGGCTGATATACATAGCAACACCTCCAGAAGCCAGAGGCGTTGAGACGTATTCAAATACATATCCTGGAATGTCAGGGTTGTTCACAAATTTCTGCCGCTTGTAATCTTTGTTTCCGAAACTCCAATAATCGAAAAATTAAAATCTAGCTCATCAAGGAGGTGGGTCCGAAAATTTTCAAGATTTCGTCTAAGGCTTGTGATGTCATTATGAAGGACAACGAAGCATGAGTTCTGAACATATTTTGGGAGTTCACTTTTATACTTATGGGAGCTATGGGGAGAATAGTAGGACATTGAATATCATGATTCTAAAGACCATTACCAGTATTCGGACCTTCAACTGTGTTTAACTTGAAAAGGTCAAGATCATAGATACTTGGCGATGTTTCAAGGTTCTTTTTGGATGGTAAATTTGAAGATAAAGAGTTGTTGAATTGACCATGAACAATGTTAATGTTTTAACGAAAATACGGTAGTTCCCTAGGTAAACAGGTTTGTTTACTATCTAAGGTACTCATTTAAGGATATCTTTAACACAATAAGTCAAATGCACTTTTCTATACTGTCGAAGAGTCACCGATCTGTCATTAGCTCCTGTAAACAACTTAGCTTTGATAATTTCAGTGCACGGGAGCCCTCAGCTTTTCTCAAATAAACGGTGGAGTTCTTGACCCAGTAAAAAACGGTATCCGTTCTCATCTTCGAACTTATTTACAGATTACAAATTGAACAAATTTACAGATTACAGGATTTGGTCCTGTTGGGACTCGATGCGCGATATCGATGTCAGAAGTGACGACTTCGGCACCCATTTATTGAAATAATTTCAGACACAAAGCGCTCGTGTCTTGAGCAGATTCGTTGTCTTTCACTTCTGGTATGTCTATAATTTTTATATTAAACTGGTAGCTGTATTCTTCAGCCTGGCAATGGCGTCGCTAATTCGTTCCACTTCAGCACTCAGTTCGTTTAACCGACGCGTTATATTTTGTAAATCAACCAGCATGCTTGCGCTGGACGAGTTTAGATTATCATATTCGTCACTGGGAAACTGAACGCTTTTCTCTGTTTCTCTTTTACGCGTTTTCCCGCTGCTATTGGTAGCTTGAAACTTGTCTTTCATCGACTTGACTTCGTTAGCTAAAGCTGCAATCTGCTGCTTCAATGATTCGTTTTCTTGCTTCACTTCAGCAATGATCTCCTTAGGCATGATTACTATAATTAATAGGGTAAGATAGAGTAAAGGAAATAAAGAAAATAAACCAATAACCAAAATGGAGTGTGTAAGAGCGGAGCTCAAAATCGTGCAACCATCATGGTCAATTGCTGACCGTTGACGTTTCTCAACGGCCACATGTTTTGTATGGGTGCCCTGTGTCTGTATTGACCTATGCATATTATCAGACGCTCATCTGATACAAATGGTCACAGATACGTAGGGCCTTAAAACCCAAGAATAGATAGTGGTTAGATGGTGTTGTTTTTTCGCCTGTTGACTGTTGGCAACATTCACATCCCAATAGTATGAGTGAGACAGTACTGGTTTTAGTTTACTCTCTGATCTGTTACTCTCGCAGCCACTTCTCGCCGAATCACGCTTGGTGAGTAGCTCATTTTCCTGCCTGTTTGAGACATCTGGGAAAAAACGCAAATCAACAAAGTAATGTGCTCAACCACTGTGCCACTTTATAATAATTGTTTACTTTTCGGTCAGGTAACGAAAATCCTTCGTAAAATTGGTAATAAAATGGCCAAGTTAGTCGTGATGCTTAGTTTCCTCTTAAGTATCAGAATATAGTAGAGACGGGCAGTCTTGCCCATTTTTCATACATGGCGCTACAAACGTCCAATTTTTCTTGCCTGAATTATCGCGATGAAAGAAAATAATTGAGAGTGTCTCTTCAGCCTGACGGTATCAATATTGCTCTTTCCATGAAAAATAAAAACAGTCGAAAATGCGGAAATCGGTCGATAATTTCCCCCCGCCTCCTCACCACGGAAGTATACAACTGTGACGCGAGCATTTTCACGCTTACAGTAGGCCTCTGACGAAAAACCGTGCCGTTTCCTTTAGTCCGGTAAGAGTACTTTATCACAACTTCGACCATCTTTCGTTTGTCTTCCCTCAGCCCCCATTAAAATGCAGGTGAGGGAAGGGGGTTTGTAATATTAGAATCGCGATCATGCCTAGTACCGAAGTGAGCGAAGACCATTACGACCGGCGGAAGCAGAGCATTCCAGTGGCACGTATTCCGTAGACATCGCCGGCCCATACCAAGTAAACCTCGTAAAACTCTCAAACTATTAGTATAGATAGCTTGGGACATAGAAGGTTCATGGAAATGCCTTTTTATGTCCCTGTTTTGTCTTGCGCAGGTATTGAAGTGAGGGTCTCCCACGGGTTTGGGGGAACAAGGGAACGTGGCCGATTTGAACTGGTGAACAGGGGAACAAAGGACAAAATATCTCAAGGAACGAGGGAACATAACCCATTTTAGGGATCAGAAAGCTGGGGAAAAGTTCGGAATTGATTTTGGGAATAACAGAACACAAGCAAATTTTTAAGGGGAACAAGGGAACAAGGACTACCCTTAGGAGGGCCCTCTGAAGTAAAACTACTTATGTTTTCTACAATTTCCCTAGACCGATTTTCGGATGGACTGGACTCGTAGCGGGTGATCATGAATTTTCATTCCTTTATCTTTGGCCGTGTTTACCTTGGAAGACGACTTATTCGTCGGAGAGTCAGACGCATTACGATTAAAACAGACGCATTTTTCGTCTCATAGACCCTTTCATGGATAATGACGGCGTATCGGCTGGGAGGCAAACACGGCTAAAATTACAGTGAATGTATGGGATTTCGGCCGATTTTGAACCTCTTTAATTCGGCTAGGGAAACTTTTAACGGCGAAAATACCGTTTCAAACTGAGGCACTTGAACAGACATTATTGTCATAAAGTATAAAGGACAGATTCAAGCTACAACGACCGTAAATATATTTTCCAATTACAATATTGCCAATTCCCGCGAAATTAGAAGCGACAGAAGGAAATTTATCATTCCAATTTAAGCACGTCAAACCTCCTGTATTGGCGCAATTTTCTGTTGAAAGAGTGATATCAATAAAAATTGTTTAAAATAGCGGCAAATGCGGTTGGAAACCGACTTTTTACATAGTGGCGTCCCAGCGATTCAAAGTCGGCCAAAATCCAATAAATTTCACTGTAATTTTATCCGTGTTTGCTTCCCAACCATTATGGCGTCATTAACCGTGAAAATGTCTATTATTTGTCAAGACAATTCCAAGAATCAAACTAATCAGACCTCTGTTATTTCAATTCTGTAAACAAAACAGCAGACACACGTTTTTCGGGTCTCTCAACCAAAAACATAGCTCCAGGGCCGTAGCCAGAAAAAGATTATGACTGAGGCAATGTCCATTGTTAAATTCTCTTTCTAGGTATTCTCTTTCTAGGTATTTCTAGGGATTCTCCCTTTCTTAAAAAAAAAACAGAATGACTGAGGCAAGTGCCTCGGTTTGCCTCATACTGGCTACGGCCGTGTCTGCTCAATACCTGCTACAATTTCCAATGCTTCGGTATTTCGGAAGGGAAACTTTGCATGAATTGCGTGACATTGCAGCGGAAGAGGAACTTGGTCTTCGGGTATTCCCCGAATGCTACTTAAGAGAAGGCAGTTCCCGCCAGGTTGAGTATCATGGTCGTCCGATAAATCGTTTGGATACATTACGACAAGTATGTTCCAGAAACGTTATGTCCGTGTCACCTTATCTGAAGACCAAACATTTTCATATAGGTGAATGCATGACGAGAATATATGAAATTTTCGTATTACCTCTTACTAACCTCGTTTTTTCGGGCCGTTCGGAAATGGCCAATTTGACTTCCTTAAAGACCAAAGTACACCATGGTTTCCCAAACGTGGAACAATCACCTGGATATATAATTGCCGTTGTTCCCGACTTGATGGGGCTTTGAAAAAATGTGGCGCAATATTAGAGTCCTTGCTCAGCCGAAAGGAGTTAGGCGGTGCTTATGCGGTTTCAATGCTGTACCTTCAGTCAAGATCAGTACTGTTTTTCTGTCTGGCTATGCCTCGAACTCCATATGCATCAATGCGTTTCTCCCACGACGTACCCTCTCCTTTTTTCGGGCGTCCTCGATGATCTTGCAATGTTTGTGAAAATGAGCTGTGCCTGTATGCAGACAACTCAACTCTGTTTGCACCTTTACGGTATTTAGATGAAAGTAAATCAGTCGCAGCTAGCCTGAATCGGGATTCCGATATAATAAGATGAAACCTTTTGCTGATGAATGGAATGTAACTTTCAAGGCAAACAAGTTAATGTGAAGTCATGTCAACAACCCGGAGGAGGTGCCCGTCTAACCTAGTCCTACCTTTCGGAAATTGCCAGTTGGCAGAAAGCAAATTGGCGTGGTCCAAACATATCACCATAATTTCGACGAATCCTAACAAGCTTAAAGCCATGTGTAAAATGGCCAACAAACTACACACAAAGCCGGGCCACCATCTGCAAGGCACAGGTGCATAGCCTTGAGGAATATGTTCGTTCAGCCTGGATGAACGCCTCAGAAACTTCCCTCTCCCTCTCAAGCTATTTCCCTCCAAGAACGGCTCTCAGTATTATTGAGGTTGACAAAACAACTGCATCTGTGTCATTAGCCATCACCAGCCTGCATCAGGGGAGGCAAGTTGCTGCAGCTACCAAGGCGCTACAGGATGCACACCGCCGTCGTAGCCCCTCATACCTCAGACCGAGCACTTTAATGCCTGCTCGTGTCCTCTATTCCTACGCCTTGGACAGGAGTTCCCTTCACTTACTGCTCACAACCCAGAAACCAATTTTGGCCGAAAAATGTTTCAAGTTCAAGTTCATTTTATTTTTCACCATATGATGATCGAATTCGAGCCTTTAATTAATATGTTGATGATTATCTTCTTTCACCTACCCCTTCTTCAAACCGTACAATACTTTCTTTCTTTAGAAAGTAGGCAGGCTGTTTAAAGCTGCTAACTCCTTATTATCAGAATCAAAGAAATTATCCTTGCCCGGTGGATCTAACGCTGAGGCGGTTGCAAATAACATAGGCAGGTTCTTCATTGACAAGGTGACAGGCATTCACTCTAAACTAGGAAATGCTGTGAATTCTAGTGTGTCGACACAAGACATGGATAACAATCTTGCTTATAATTCATTTACCAGCTTTAAATCGCTGTCAATGGATGATGTACGGCACATTATTATGCGATCTTCAAAAAAGTCATGTTTATTAGATCCTGTACCCACGGCATTGGTAGTTGAGTGTATGGATGAACTTTTTCCTGTAATTACGTTAATTATGAATTCATCCTTGCAGTCTGGTCATTTCCCTAAAGAGTGGAAAGAGGCAATAGTAACACCTTTATTGAAGAAGTGTGGATCCGACTCGTCCAATTTTAAGAATCTAAGCCCTGTTAGTAATCTATCCTATATTTCCAAGCTCACGGTGAGTGCTGTTGCGGATCAGATTCAGTCGCACTTGGCTAAGAACAATCTGTATCCAGTGTTCCAGTCTGCATACAGGGAACTTCATAGTAAGGGAAACAGCTTTGGTGAAAGTTCACAACGACATTCTTACAAACATGAACAAGCAGCATGTGACTCTCCTCGTTATGTTAGACTTGAGCGCTGCCTTCGATACTGTGGACCCTAGTATTTTGTTAACACGTTTAAGATCAAAGCTGGGTCTCAATGGAACTGCTCTTTCGTGGTTCTGCTCTTATCTTTCTGGAAGAACACAATGAATATCTGTTCAGGGAGCGCTTTCAAATGTATTTCATCTTCGTTATGGCGTTCCCCAGGGATCATGCCATGGTCCCCTTTTGTTTAACATATATTCAAGTAAAATCTTCGACATTGTTGGTCGTCACCTTCCAAAAGTTCATTATTATGCGGATGACCCTCAGCTTTATTTATCGTTCAACACAAGCTGTGTTTTTAGTCGAGATGAGGCAATTAGATCAATGGAAACCTGCATCTCGGACGTTAAGCAACTTATGCTTAATGACGACAAAACCGAATTTATTTTAATAGCGTCACGACATATATTAAAAAAGGCTGCTGTTAATACCATCTGGGTCGGGGATTGCGATGTAAGCAAAGTGTCTGTAGTGCGGAATTTGGGTGCGTGGTTCGATGATCAACTTATTATGGCCGTACACATCACCAAAATATGCAGTGCGCTTTCTATTACTTGAACAACATTAGACGCAGAAGGAAATACCTTTCAATAGATGCAGCTGCGACTCTTATCCACTCTTTTGTTAGACTACTGTAATAGTGTATTATATGGTGTGCCTAAGCGCCATATTGACAAGTTGCAGAGAGTTCAAAATGCAGCCGCCAGACTTGTCGTTATGCAGGGCAAATTTTGCCATATTACGCCAGTGCTCCATCAGCTGCATTGGCTTCCTGTTTCATTTCGTATTAATTTTAAGCTTTTACTTTTAACTTTAAAGCCATTCATGAATTAGCACTGTCCTGTATCAATGATCTTGTTAAAATTAAGCCTTTAAACTCAAGGTATAGACTGCGATCTAACGACGGAATACTACTGTCTCATCCGAATTTTAAAACTTTAACAACTCTGGGCGACCGTGCTTTCGTTGCTTCGGCGCCTAAACTCAGAGAGACAGACAGACAGTTTATTCTCTAAAATATAAACAGGTTTACAGAGAAGCATAATCAAGACTTAATGAGAAAAGGGCAAAATTGGTTAAACTAATACCTTGCCCTAAAAGTTGGAAATATATAAAAATTACCTAATTAATTAAGTGGATACAAAAGAAGAAGACACACATACACACACACACACACGCATAAAAATAATATATAAATTAAATATGAGCAAAATAAAGCAACCATGTCAATCAGCATTTATTAGTATTGGGATAGAGATTGGGATTAGGATTAAATTGGAATTAGGATTGGCCTAAACTCTGGAACGATTTACCTCTGGAAATTAGAATGGCCAAATCTGTTGACACTTCTAAAAAAGTTTTAAAGACGCATCTTTTTAGTGAGCCTTTTCATTCTTAGTTAGGTTTACTTACACGACTATGTAATTTTTATTCTTAGCTAGGCTTTTTAATATTTTATACAACACATGATGTAATTCTTATTATCATTTAGTTATTTTTATTCTATGTATTGTTGTAATGCGCAGTTGATCATCTCGTCATGAAAACTGCGCAATATAAATTCTTAAATTATTATTATTATTCTTTCTAGTACGTTTGATAAGCTTATTTCAACCTATAGACCAAAATGTTATATATTATTTATTAGGGTTAATTATATTTAATGCATGAATAGTCTTCATGGTTATCGGTAATCTTTTTAAAAGCATATTTTAAGTTTTTCTTAGGTACATATTGTCATGCTTAAGTAGTTGCTGCCGAGGTTGCGAGGCTGCCATTCTAATCCTGTTCGACTTGAGATGCGCGGATTTCTGGATTTCTAGATTTCTGGATGTCTGCGTTGTGCCCACGGTAACAAGGGCAGCGTTGTTGCGCCTGACACCATATATGATCCATTTTGCTATTCGGCGAGGTAAGACATGTTGCGATCGCTTGTGTGTGCGGCTGACAGCGAAGAAACGATGGGAAAGTTAGTTGCTTTTATTTTCTGGTTCGATTGCTATGTCCAATATAAGATTATTCACTTGTGGAAGTATTCATCACGGTCACGAACGTTTTGGTAATTTGTCAAAAGGAAGGCAATGTGCTTTTATGAGCTTATCGGCGCTGTTGTGACCAAGTTTTTCCAATTCAACTGTGGACTTCCTAAAGCTAAACCATTACTTAGCAACCTCTAACATGTATTCATATCAACATTGACGCTACATGCGTTTTACAGCGGCCTATGCTTTCTTTGTTAAGGTTCGATCTGATTTGATATTGAATTATTGAAGTGCGCGTACGTTCTTGTTGATATGTAAACAGTTGTTACAAGTTCACCTTTACTTAAAATTGAGGAGGCAAATTGTTGCTGACGTTAGATGTGGACATATCTTGTAGTTGTTAATAACTTACGGTTGGAAAAAGCAAGTGCTATCGATAAAGTTTTTCTTGTTGTGACGGTAATATTGCGTTGCTATGCAGTGAATGGTCTAAATTAGTACTCTTAGGTAGGATGTCTTTGTGAGCAATATTGAAGAATAACGATGTATTCCAGTCATTCCAAAGTAACTGAATAGGAATATAACAGCATATATAGAAAAGCTAACTATTCTACAATAAGAAACGCTCACGTGCATTTTTCCAATCACAAATTATTCCATTTAATTGCAAACAATTCCAATTAATTCTGAACAGTTACTAGTACTAGATTCTTCTCTCATAATTCAATCTGCCCAAACCAACAGCATCAACAATCTCTTTTTCCCTGTTATGTCATTTTACCTTCAAAACAAATATTTCTTTGATAAAATGGATCAGTTTCCCTGTTAGAAACAAGCTTCTCAGCGGGGGCGTCCGCTGAGAAGCTTGTTCCGACTAAACGTAAGTCCTTTAGTAAAAATGGAAAAGAAAAAATTTTTGGTCAGTGTAAATTGGAACGTTTGTAATGGATGGGTTGTAGCACGCGCTCACAGTATGTTAGGAACAATAGCCCGACAATAACTTGCAAGGTCTTTGTTTCTAAGCTCCGCCCTGACAAGTTAATGAGCCAAGCGGTATTCCCTGCTGAGGAAACCGCGCGTTATCTTTGACAAATGACAGCCACCCTGGTTACGCTTCGGTGCTAATATCACAGATCTATAATTTTCATTGCAATACCAGTAAATGTCCCGAGAACAACAGGCATTCTGCTCGATGGGATCTACACATAGTCAAATACCGGTAAACTAACCCAGAGGGGGATTCACAAGCTACGGCATATCCACGATTCCACATCAACTCATGATTTTTCAATAACCACATACAATCATAGTCTCTATTTCCTGTGTCTACCTCTCGGTAGCACTCGACTTACTCATGATAATTACTAGTTGTAACTTTTATACCAAGTTCACGCCTCTACTGGAAACCATTTTTTTTCTGTTTTGTCGAACAAGCTAGCGTGATTAATTAAAGTTTATCTATCCGTTATCGCGAGCATATACGTCTGATGTGGCCCGATTAGTCGCCAAGGCATTCATAGAACAAACTTGGAAATGGACACCTGTACCCCAAAGATTGTCAGAACAACTGTCATAAAGAAATGGGATGCTCCGGCTTGTATGTAAAACGACTTGGTTTTTTTTTTTTAATCTTCCATATTCATTTATTTCAGGTACACAACATATCCTAGGCTAGTATAGAACTAAGCGCACCCGACTAGATGCCAGGATTCAGAGTATCGTCCACTGGTAAAGACATCATCGACAAAAGATACTTGTGTCCGCGTTGTGACAACATTCTCAGGGATCCTGTCCAGACAGACTGTGGTCATGTCTATTGCAATTCATGCATCCAGGAACTCAAACGGTATCAAAACGGGTCAAGTAATGATTGTCTTTCTTCAAAGGTCCATTATGAGTACAAAGAAATAATGATTAAACTCCCGTCAAGAGAAAATAATCCCTTCGTCCAACTTATAAACTAAAACTATCCGCCTTGAAAGATTGTTATTACATTACTTGGGCACAGCAAGAACTTATGGCACCCAAAATAGTACTGACAAGTCCGGAGCTTTCTAGAAACACATGCCAGATCAACATAGCCCGATCTCTTAAGATCTCTCTCTTTTTTTTTTTTTTTTTTTTTTTTTTTTGTCGCTAAATTATTCCGTAATCGCACTTCAATCCCGGCAAAACACGCCGCGCTTGCTTCATTTACAAGTTCCACAACGAACACAAACTTTCCTCGGGTAAGGCTTCTTTGGAGGTTCTCCTCTGGAACGGTATACATTAGGAGCAGAAAATGTAAAGAATGAACTTGTTGAGGCAATCGGAACAAGAACGCCAAGTTCAGCTGAGTAATACATAACATGAAGACTGCACAGAAATTCTCCACTTTCGTCACATTATTGGAGACGGCGCTGAAGATGTGCTCTAACGAAACAAATCTTCTTTCGAACCCAAATGATATTGCATTGCAGGCTACCCAGTTTACCACAGAACATCCACGCTTTACAATGGTTCTCCTCCCGTCAAATGGATCAAGAACCAGTGAATGATATCTCAATTTGTTCAATTTAACAGGCACGATGGAGGATTCACTTGCCCTGTCGACAACAAATCATTCCATAAGGTATGCAACCGAAATCCTGAGACAGCCAGCATATCTAAGCAATATAGGAGGAAGTGATAATTCTTAAAAAAAAATTGAAAACCTTGAGGACACTGAAATGGTCTGAAAGAAATCATCGTTTCCCAGTGCAAGCCAACGGACACCGCTGAGACGACCTCGTACCTTCTAAATGTAGCTCTTCAAAAGTGAATTGAAGAATTGATCCTCACACTTTCTGGACAATTTAAGCAATTGTCTCATATATGCACTTGAAAAATTCAAGTGACTTCAACGGGATTCGAACCCACGACCTCTGCGACCTCTGCGATGCCGGTGAATGATGAATGAAATGACACAATCATTTCATTCATCATTTATTTCACGGGAAAACATTCATTAGCCCAACAAATTGACCTGCTCTCAAATGTGTGGCTTCATAGCTCAGTTGGTAAAAGCACTGCACCGACATCGCAGAGGTCGTGGGTTCGAATCCCGTTGAAGTCACTTGAATTTTTCAAGTGCATATATGAGACAATTGCGTAAATTATCCAGAGAGTGTGAGGATCACTTCTTCAATACACTTCTAACCCGCACTTCACAATCATTTCATTCTTCAAAAGTTGTTGCAATCTCGTTCCCAGAGCCCACGTGTCTTTTGGTCAGCGCCAAGACACGGAGCTCTGGAATAATCAACTTGAAGAGCTATGTTTATTGGCTTCTCGATTTATCAAAGTGCTCATGCGTAAACTACTGAATGCAAAATAGCTTGTTATTTACGAATATGGAGCAAAAATCTCCAACCTAACTTGTAAACAAGAAGATTTGTCCCTGGTTTTGTAAGCCCTTGTGTTTTAACGATCACTCAATTTCACTTTTCAGTAATACCGGAACTCCTAAAATCTTGGAGTTCCGGTAATTGATTAGTCCAGAGCTCCGTGTCTTGGCGCTGACCAAAAGACACGTGGGCTCTGGGAACGAGATTGAAGTTGTTGATTTTATCGACTCATGTGTAGCACAGCTCAGTGTTGTTTTTGTCACTTATTAATTTGTTCTTTCGAAGGGTATAATAACCTGTTCGCTGACTTTCATTAAAATAGCGGTGCCTTATTTTAGGTGTTCCTTGATAACTTCATGAAGCGTGAAGTGCTTTCCCTTATCTTCGAATGCCCGAATTCCAAAGATGACTGCAAATGGAAAGGAGAAGTTAGACACTCTGAGGTAAACTGAAATCAATACCTTTTAGTGGAAGACAGTCGCGCATCCGAGCATCTTTGTACTGAGTTGCGAGAGTTTTGAAGAGATGTATTTATCGATGACGACTCGGGCATACTCGGAAAAAATTCCCAATGAGCTCCCGGCAGGAGTGGAGTCTATGACCTTCCGATCGCTAATTCGGACGCTCTTCCATTGAGATACGGGAGACTCGTGCGAGCTAGGCCATTAATCCAGGTTCAGATGAAATGCGTCCTGCGTATTACACATATATACTAGCTACAACTGAAAATGTGGAAAAGTGGCATTCTCGCAACTGTATATAGTAAAAGAGACACTGGTTGTTTACCATTTACAAAAAACGCCGCGAAACTGTCTTTCATAATTGCTAACCAGGCGAGAAAAGAGCATAAGTTCACTGCTGCTCCTAAGAGAACAGGCTAGGTTTAAGAGTTGTAGCTTAAAACACTGGCACATTATCCAGACTGAGAACCAACCGGGTCTCGCTAAGATTTTCAAATGCGAACCGATTGTAGCCTACAAGAAGGGAAAATCACTTAAAAGGACATCCTAGTCCGCGCAAGAATCCCTTCTACCGAACCAACAATCACAACAACACAAGAAGCCTAATTCATACACTTGACAGAGTCCCCCAACAAATAGGCCTAGAACCTACTCGCTCGCCTATAAACAGTGTTCCCCTACAGGAATACTAAAACAGCGCGCATATGAAACCATTGCTAGCCCTATTGGTTCACGCTACCGCGAACGTAGAAGATGAGGACGATAGGACTTTACTTAAACTCAAAATGTAAATGGTAAGACTAATTTGGTGTGCCCGACCAGAAAATTCCAAAATTTTCGGTACGTCTCGAAAGGTAGTCCAAAATTTCCAAACGGAATTTCCGAATGGAAAATGCGTGTTCCGTTTTCTTTTCCTCACGGTTCCTTTACGTTCCAGCCTCTCTCCGTAAATGCTATTAAATTCTGAGAATGGAACACGCCGATCCCAACAAATTTTCCTATTCTGGCGTCTTTGCTTACCATTTGAACAAACCGAGGACCAACTCGTTCCCGCTTGTATGCCAGTATGCCCGATAATCGTTGAAAATGCATCACTTCATCATCCTCTTCACTACAGTTGCGAGAATGGAGTGTCTTGCAAGAAGTCTTCAACTTAGGGCGCTTTCAATTTGACAGAAGTGACCGGCTAGACCGGGCTTTGGGTGGGCTAACTCTACAGCGCCTTCAAGATAACACACTTCTCGAGAATGCGAGGGATACCATGCAACTGTTTGTTCAAATTGTTGCATTTTCTTTGCAAACTGACCGGTCGGACCGGCCAGTTCTGACAAAAGGAAAGCGCCCTTAGTCTTCAATTTATTCATGAATTAGGAAGAATATTTAGGCAAGAGAAGAGGAAGTAAAAGGACAAGAAATAATAACTTTCATGGAGGATGAATGATTTCTTTCCTGGCATTTGACAAAAACTAGAGACGCCACCGCATTTACAACTGTTTCATTTCCACTGAAGAACAACAACAACTGACTTATAACGCTAAATCGTTGTCACAGGAACGAATCAAAGGTACTGCTTGCGTCGTAGAGACAAATCGCTAAGGGTTGTCGAGCCCAGAAAATATTAGGTTTGTGGCGGCCAGACAAACACCGAGGTAAACACATCACGATCTAAGAGTGTTTCATCATTTATTTTATTTTATTTTTTTGGTCAATTAGCAACATCTTGCATCCTGCCCTGCGGAAAAAGTACGCTGTACCAATTACAACTGCCCGGAACTGGTCAAGAGATCGGATTTTCAGCGACACGTTGAACAGGAATGTCTCTATCGTCAGCAACCTTGCCCTTCGTGTGGCGAATCAATTACAGCTGCTGTTCTCAAGGTAACTCATTAAGGGACGCGTTTTAGTATAATGACGCTAAACTGTTAAATGGTCTTGAATCGGATTTCTCGTTACCCGTGTGCATTGAGAGCCCATAAGGATCAGTGCAAGGCCAACAACGCTCTTCCTACTAGCAACAAAACTGGTTTTGGTCAGTTCGAAATGCAGACAACACTACAATTTTCTGTACAAGATAAACAGCCGACGCGCCATTGCGCTATTGAACCGAAAGCTCTACTGCTGTTTTACAGCGTGTTCCGCTTGCCTTGAACCACATTCCGAAAACAGCGAGGGGATGCTTTTCAGCGAGGGAATCCCCTAGTACCTCTGCGTACTTAGGAAATTTAGTTCCAAGCTTTGCCTCCCAAGCCCGATCAGTGTTAGAAATCACGGTAGTCCAAAACTCACCTGGGCGCTCCAGACGTTTGAGACAAAGAAACCGTTTCAAAAAAGAAAGCTGGATTTGCAGAAAAGACCAAGGCCTTCATCTTAGAATATGGGGCTTTCGAGAAACCGTCATGTATGCATGCATTATAAACTGTGCCCGAGAAATGACCTTAAATTCTTTGGTTAAAAAGAAAAACGAAGAAACAAAACCTCCCAGTTTAAATGACACTGGTGATTCGCACTTGGGTTCGAGAGAACGTTTAAAGTTTGCAAGAAAGCAAGACGTTTGTACAGACCACTTAAAAGGGAAACATTAGTTCCTCTTGCACACCAGCGGACTCTGAAATAAACGCCGGGGGCGTTTTTATTTTCTGTATTTATACTTTGTAAAGCTATATGCTTTTTACAAAGGACATTTTTAATCGTTTAATCGAGAAAATACTGTTGATAAATCAAGATCACTGACTGATTGGAAATCATCTTCGGGTCAAGTCACATATATCTTGTTAGCAGATCGTCACTGACGCACCTGATTGGTGAATAGAAAAATACGGTACATCCGTAAAACTGAAATTCCCTGACGTGTCGTTCCCTTGCTCTTAACTTTCAAGAGTCACCAAGCCCAGGATTGCAAAATGATTCTAGTGCAATGTGGCAGATGTGGAAAGGAGGGAATCCCGCGAGGACAGGTAAAAGTGGGAATCAATTAACAAAACACTGACTTTCAAATGCCACACTTTCTAGAGGCAACAGAATCACGATAAACAAACTTCTTGCAACGTCAAAACTTCATAATTTTTTACATCTTACGATAGTTTGGTACATTCCTTAGTCTTACTATACGGGGAGGCGAGAGTCACAAATGAATAAAACAATCACCTTGGACGATGCTCATCACTGTATTCTTTCTCTTTATTTCTTGCTCTTTTTTATTCAATGGCAATTGAGGCAATTAAATTACTCGAGACCTTTTCAGCTAAAAGCGAGGCTTCAACTGCCAGTGTGAAGAATTTTAATCATCAACCGCACTTGAGTATAAGTACTACTTGCTTGCTTGGTACTTTCAAAAATTCATGTTAACGGTCCTCTTTGATCAATCATAATCCTTGGGCTTTCGCGTAAAACAGTTAATTAGAAACGAGGAATTGGAACATGTAGCAGTGTTAGAACAGTAATAGCTTCTAGTGGCCCCTACTGTAATATCGGCTCACCATGTGGTGCAATTAACGAATTACCCTTTGCATAGATGGAAAATCACGTGAGCCCCACTGATGGTGACTGCGAAGCAGTTGAGAGAAGCTGCAGATTTGAACTAATTGGATGTGATTTTAAACAGGTAGGTATAAGATACAAATTGTTAATTTTTTTTTCTTTTTTACCTGTTCCAATAAGTTGTAAACGTTTCTTATTAACAATCTATTTGGAATGAACAGAACCTCAGATTTCCAGATTTCATTTCTTTTTGACTTACCAAATCCCTCATTTTCAACACGTAATAGCTACAACAAAGGGAAAGAAAAGAATTTAGTGGAGTGCTGAATAGGCTAACACATACGTTCAACACATTCACAGAAAATGAAGCAATCAGAGGCAAACAAACACAACCAGCTGTGTTCCGTTCTTCACTTGAATCTCCTACTAACATTTGTCCTTCGTCTGGAGAAGCAAGTGAAGGCCCAAGTAAGTTCAGTCTCAGGTGCATGCGGTGGAGGTGACAGTGGTGAGTGGATGAGGAATTCAGAAAGGTTTATTTCCAGTGCAATATCAAGAATAGATACAATCATGAATGAGACAACAGATTTGCGGCAGAAGCTTGGCGACCATGACCGTCGACTATATTCCCTGGAAGGGACAGTTACGTCACATAGTAGTTTGCAAATGACACCAATGCCAGCATCTTTGCAGGCCCCTCCTTTGACAGGAGATATCGCTAGACGACTTACGAACGCCGAAAATGTGAGTAATAATGTGGAGTTGCTGATTGGTGAGACAGGTCGCGAGCTGAACAACATCAAGCAAGAGGTAAAACACTCTCAGAAATCTGTATGCAAATGGCCGTGTTCTGTTAAGGGTGGAAAGACTCGAGTTTCAACATAAGTGTAATTTATGCCTTGATAATTCTTATGTATTACAGGTTGCTTACCATTTAGCCAAAAAATCCGGAAATTTTTGGTTGGGGTCAAAGGGAAAGGCAATTTTCCGGAAAATCTTTTCGGAAATTGTGCACACCCTCCAGAGGTAGTCCACTTTTTCCGTTCGGAACGGAGTTTGGGAAATCCTCTTACCATTTGCGAGAATCGTTCCGTTTCCAGGCCCTTTCTCTTGATTTTCGCGCGGTAGTATATGGTAAGCGCCATTCTCATCCGGTTGATCAATGAATTCGGAAATTGCTTACCTTTATGCAACGATCATTGGATCCAGACGGATTTTTTGGCTAAATGATAAGCACCCACAATCTCCTGCTTCCTGAGCGGGAGTAAAATCATTCTGGAAATATGGTTGCTTTAAATGACAATCCATTGCTTTCTAGAGATCACATGAAAAGCGCTTGAAAACGAATGCCAACCTCAGATCGATTGAGTGTTTGATTGACTGATTGATTGATTGATTGGTTGGTTGATTGGTTGGTTGGTTTATTGGTTGATTTAAGGGTTGGTTGGTTGTAGGTATCTTCACTTAGACGACAAGTGGAAGATGCGGTGGAAAGCATACGGCGACTTGAGAGAAGACTTGATTCCGCAGAGCACAACTTAGCGCTCAGGAATGTCGTTCTCTCAGACACGGAGGAAAGTGCCCGACAGCAACAATTCTCCAGTTACGATGGCATCCTCCTGTGGAAAGTCACGGACTTTGCTCGTAAAAGAAATGACGCACTCTCTGGAAGACAGGTATCCATTTATAGCCCATGTTTCTACACCAGTCTCTATGGATACAAAATGTGCGCCCGGCTCTACCTAAATGGGGATGGCATGGGCCGAGGAACACATCTGTCAATGTTCTTTGTTGTCATGCGTGGTGAGTACGACGCTTTACTCCGCTGGCCATTCAGACAGAAGGTCACCATAATGCTTTTGGATCAGGATAATGCGGAACACGTCATCGATGCCTTCAGGCCGGATCCCAACAGCTCCTCATTTCAGAGGCCGAGGCGAGAGTCAAACATTGCCAGTGGGTGCCCTATGTTTTGCCCACTGTCAGTGTTAAACACTCATGCTTATGTCCGCGACGACACCATGTTTTTCAGGATAATTGTCGATACCACCGATATTTAAAAAAAAATTATAATGCTTCATGAGGTTTGCTTAAGTTGACGTGACTCCTAATCTGAAGGCCGTTACTAAATTTTGAAGCTGGTACTATAAATACCTCCCAATTGATACAGGTTTAACTCGCGCACGAACATATCAACGGCGATTCACACGGCCAGAGCTTAACTCAGTTTCAGTAGCACGAAGCAAATGAGGGAACTTTTACCCCCCAACCCCCGCCACCTCGTCAGGATGCAAGCCCATCGCAGTTTTCTCCCCGAATTGTCACCGGCAGTACCCATTAATACACTGGGTGGAGAGAGACAGTATGGAGCAAAGCAAACCGTGGCACAGCCAGGCCTCGAGCCACCAATCCTGGGGTCGAGAATCTGGCACGCTAACCACTACACAACCGTGTCTCCACGAGGAAAGGGTACGCCAGCCGAGAATCGAACCCAGCACAACTGGTTGGAAGCCAATCGGTTGCACACCGCTGTATCAGTGTTTGAAGCACGTCTCGGGTATGCATCTTGTGAATACTGAAAATCTCTCAATAGAGAGATTCTTGAATATCGTACAGAAGCAGGAGTTTGACTATGGCTGTGGCCCAAACGAAAAATAAGCCTACACCGTTATGTCTTATATACTCCTTAATACGGTCGATTTCAAAATTGTTTATAATCGA
>BLFK01000866.1:1021615-1041615 GCA_014634185.1 Astreopora myriophthalma
CCCCCCCCCCCCCCAAGCAATATGGCGTCATTAACCGTGAAAACGCCTGTTACACGGGAATAAATTACAAACCGAAAGCGACAAGAAAACTAAAACAAGATGAAGTAAAGCGAAGCTAGAAGGACACTTACAAAGGGCGTACGCGGACTTGATCGAAGCGAGTGAACTTGAAAAGCGAAACTGAACTAAATAAATCGAAGCGAAAATTATGCAAGATAACTTAACAGAATAACGAAATACAGGAATGGCAACGTGAAATAAAAGGAAAGAAAGGAACACCTAACACACAAAGGAACTCAATCAACACCTACAACTAACCAAACGAAAGAACGTAAGAAAAAAAACGGTTACAAAGCAACACCAACATCAGGTTATGACTGCAACTGATATAAGATGTTTGAACAGATTCGATTTATTAAGCTTTACGTTTAATAATTTCATTCGCCTTTTAAAATTCCCTAAGGTAAGTAGGCACAAACAATGGCGCCTAACTGAGACTGGTTAAAACGGTTTCACCGGGTCCATACTGTTAGAGCCAACAACTAATTGATCTGCATGTGCCGCTAATCCGACACACCTGCACCAATCTCGCCATGTAAACACTGAAAACGGGACGCAATCACAAGGCTTCCTTGCTGGTTTCAGTCATATACGCTGAAACTAGTGCTGGATGCCCTTGATTGTTTTTTCCACTGATTCCTGTCTCTAAGAGTTATGCTGAATTTCACTGCAATTTTGGACCAGCTGTCGGACTCCGTCATTCTCTCTGGAACCAATACAAATGTTTAATAGACGAGACACCCGTGCCTCGAAAGTTCCATCGACAAATCCTTTGCCTTCTAACAAACTATCGAGTTCGCGTCGAAAGGACTTACAATGTACGTGCTTCGTTACTAGGCTCAATCGCACGATTGTACCAAAAATCATTAAAACTTTGTCTTCAATGGTGTCAGACGATAGCAGCAGAAAGTGACGATGAGATGGTTCTACCTGAATACATAGTGCAATGTCCGTGTCGGTAGGAGCGCAGAATTGTTTGTTGTTTGCCAGAATTGTTTGCCGTTTTCAAATCATAGCCGGGGGAAAGAATTGAAATGATGCGTAACGTCTAAAGGGAGCAAAAGCAGTGAGGGATGCGCTAGCCGGTTTAAGACATCGGATAAGGAATTATACGACCATGCTAAAGTGTGATGAAAAAGGAAAGATCTCAGTCAAATTAATAAGTTTTTTTTTGAAATTCTGTAAATAAATATTGACTTAGGAATTAAACAGACTAATGAACAAGTGAGACAAAAAAATATCACCCTTCGAGCAAAGAAATTGTCAATGAATCAGGATGTGAGTGGCGCCCCGTAATATCTACTGTCAGAATCTGAATTTTGCTTGCTTTCGATGCTTCACTTCAATTGAGAGTTTCCTTGCAGCGAGTTTGCGCGGCGAACAAAATACGGTAGAATTTAAAGGGGCTCTGTCACTGAAGTTTTGGTGCTAAAAACACAGAAATCCTTCTTTATGACCTTTACTTGTGCCCAAACTATTCTTTTAACTTTAGGAGGAAGACATCAAACCATTTTTTTGCAGGAAGAGTCATCCACAACACATTTTTGCCATGTCCTCAAGATCAGGTACAAAATTTTGAAAAATTTAGACTAAATTTTTCAAAATGTAATCCGTTTCCATCCTTGTCATCGGTAACAAAAGATGACAGTAAATAGTCTCAGTGCAGTACAATGGGCATAAATAAACAAAATGCATCATTATTTTGGGTTTTCACTGATTGAAAGACCTCCTTTAGCATTCTACAGTGAGACCAGAATAGCGTGACAGAGCCCCTTTAAAGGACGCCACTGATCCGATGGCAGTTTAGGTGCACGTGTGTGTCGTATTTCGAGAGCTAATTGTACCAAGGGGTGGGATCAGAAAATAATGTACCTACTGATCTGAGACATGGTGAACCAACCAATGGACATCTACTGACCGATCTAGGGCGTATAAGTGCACATATATGTTGCTGCTGCTGCTGCACACAAACGTGCGCACAGGATCGCGCTGAGTCGAACACTAAGCCTTAGTGTCACTTGAGGATTTGTTTTACGAATGTGCCTGACAAGCCACCACTTTCGGAACTTCCGTCGACGCATGTCCATAGTCACAAGATGGCTGTTACTTTTCATTTATTTAATCTGCTTCTTTGTCACGAGGAAAAAATGGCCAAATCAGGAAGCTGCTGAGCAAGATTACGAAGAAGGTGAGGAACAAAAACCCACTACTCCGTGTCTAAATCCGAAATGACTGACTCACAAGTGCATGAGAATTACTGCAAAATGCGTGACTGTAATGATTTGTAAGTGGAGTTCTCACCACTGGTCACCCTTGTTTCATATCTGGCCGGTATTAATTAAGCAACAGTGTTGATTTCAATTTTCTTTAACTCGGCAAAAGTCAGTCATCACCATTTTGTTGCATAATTAAAAGTGACCAAGTGTAGCATTTTATCCTTCATGCATGAGGCTATGTGTATACCCGATAGCTCTTGCGCTGTCACGACAAACCTCATCGGATAGGGCTTTCGCTCACACATAAAACGCTGATTTAGGCTCTACTTTTGCAACGGAGAGAAGCTGCGCCGCTTTGATCTTGAAAGTGAATCGTCAAGTATCTGATAGTCAAGTCAATTTTTGTTTGAACTCACACAAATATTATATAAAGAGAATTAATATCACTGCGCCTTTCAAATACACGAGGACTCTAGACATTAAAATCTAATTAATGTTTTCGTTTTTTACAGCCGTCAATCATATTCACGGCTACAGTTGACCGATCGGTTAAAACAGACGGCAACAAGGTGGATCGAAATCCACCAATCACAATGCGTGACCTGGCCTTTGGCCCGGTCCACTAACGTGATAGACAGCAGGGAAAAACAAAATTCCCGTTGATTGAAAATCGAGCTTGAGATCTGCGTGTTATTGAAAAGCGCAATAAGACAATAATCTAAAAACAGGAGGAACACAGCTAAAATACAATGTACTGTGCAAAGGAATACGGTGCTGAAACAACAATTTATTGTAAAAAGTATTACTTCATGGACTAACTACTAGCTACCTACCTTACCAATTTACAAAGAAATAACGATATGTAGGTTTTCGTGCCGCTCTTTGGAGCGGTGTGAACAGGTACTCGACCCGTAGCGAAGTCATAAATAGGAGCCTTTTCTTTTCACATTAAAATGCGAACATTACTGACATTTTACATTAAAATGTGAACAGGTATTCGACCCGTAGCGAAGTCTTAAGGCACTTGTCAAAATTAGCAAGGGGGGGGGATTTTAAAATTAGGTCACCCATCCCTGCAATGGGAGCGAACTTTGCTAACCCTCCCCTTGCGCTTGGCCTAAAATATCATGACCCTCCCCCTCTTGTATAAATGATAAAATCTAGTTCTTGCAATACACTAGGGAGAGTCAGTATTATGAAAACTCAAAATATATTTCTAATCTGTTGTTTGTAATGCTACATACATACATTTTAGATGGCAACATTAAGAGTTCAACAGCTGATCACCTGACTCTCCTATTTCTCCCAATACAAAGTCTTCATCACTAGAACAAGTGGGTAATGCCTCATCCCCTTCATCTACCTCACATTCATCAAGATCATCCACCTCTTCCACACTGAGGGAGCATTGTTTGTTTGTTTGTGTGCTCTCAGCAAATGACCGTAAGTGATCCATAATAGCAGTGACTTTCTATTGATCTGTGGCTTGTTTTTACCTTTGACTGTAAGCAAATTATGTTTATCGATGTATTTGTCCAGAACACATACATGCTGATGACATAAATTATGGTGATGCTGAAGACAGTGATGAATAGGATAGCCAGAACTCTACTAACATCAGCATTATTCATAATTTCAATAAGACTCTGTAGCATTGTTATAAATGAAAAGTAGATATTTCTTAAATTCCTGCTATAGTACTTCACAGTTTATATTTATAACGTTCCGTAAACCGTTGTTCTTTTTTTTTTCTCCTTTTTTTGCCAAATAAAGAACTTCCTTTTTCTTCTGTGGGTGAACCTCTCTCTCATGGTCTGTTGTCATTTTCCTCACCTTCCCTTCTTCTGTCATAAACTCGGCTTTTCGAAGACGTTCACTGGCTTGTCACTTCGCTTGTCCGGATATTTTTATAAGCAAGTTCTTTTATCTCTTCGTAGTGTGCTTTCGTTTAACCCAACTCCGGCCCTCCGATACTCACATTCAGTAGACTTGTACAAGAGCGTACATCGAAGAAAACATCCGTCCACAAAACTATTTGGAAAATGTTTGTTTGTGAAATGCCCTCTTCGGCCAACTCTCCCGGGTAGGATACGTTGTTCTGTGTGAACGACTTGTTCCAATTGTGGCCCGTTTCTGTTCTTACCTGGCCGGAGTATTTTTTTATGTCGACACGAGAAGCTAGCCAGTGAAGTGTAGACATAGCCTGAAGCGTTGAGATGGATGCTGAAGCACGCATTGTTGAACACTTTGTTCATTTATGTTACGATATTTACAAAGTTGACGAACTAATAAAAAAGAAAACTTAATGTAGAAGACAGTTTAACTAATACACACACATATATTACGACCAGTACGTTTACGCACACATAAAATATTTAAACTCCGGCTGATAATTATATCGCATGATGAATGCTCACTTTTGATAATCGAATTCGAACCTTTTATTAATGCGGTACTTGAAACCGGAAATCTATGATAAGCTACAGTTGATTACCGAGGAGAAATTGTTTCTTTTAGAGACAGGTCCAGTGACCAACTTGAAGGGGCAGGTTGTCACGGTATTTTGAAGTCATTCGGGAAATAACTACATGTGAGTTTTTAACTCGAGAATGATCATATGAAATTTTATTACCCGCCCAATAAAAAAATGGTGTTACAAAACAACTGAATAAGATGATTCTGAGCATTAATGACATTATTCAGGTGAATTGCAGGTGAACTTTAAATACGTCGGGCCTTCATTTTTCAAGATCACCAAAATGTGAATAATGTAAAATGAATAATGCCTTTTTTTTTTGCCTTTTTGGACCGTTGAACTACACCTCGTTAGCTTTGTATTTCTGGTATGTTTGTGCACAATTGATATGCTCTATTGATTAAGCATCAGGTCAAGATGGCTGGATATTGGCCTTTTTTGGGGGGGCGTTTTTCTGGACCTCGACTTCGTGTCGGTCCATAAAAACACACGAAAAAAGAACGAGGCCAATATCCAGCCATCTTGACCGAACAAGCTGAGTCAATAAAGGATTTATTATACGGCTATACCTCTCTCTTCTCGTTTTCCGTGAGACAAAACCGTTTTCATGCCTTCGTATTACTTTTTGTTTTAATTTTTGTATTTCCCGAAACTCGTCTACGTGTTTTTTGTCCTGACTGTCTTCTGCCGCCTTTTTCGACTCCATTGCCGACATTGTCAAAAGTTACGAACTTTGTAAGTCCGCTTTACGCAATTTGTTTTTTTCTTGCGCGGGAAACAGGCAGTCCCGAGCGGGCAAGATCGGCGCATCTTGCCCGCTCGGGTAGCCAATCAGAGCACAGAATTCGCTTCATTTGCCCGCTCTCGGGGCCCGTCATATAATAAAAGTGGTTATTGTTGTTTCATTCTACCTAATGGGTGTCTATTGAATCATGAAATTGCCTAAAACTGTGCACTTATGTCCAGAAATGCACGCAATGGCAAAAATAACAAATATGACAACGGTGCGAAAAAAAACATACCTAAAACAACAATTATAGCAAAAATAACGAAAACAACAGATCAAGGGAACGACCAGGAGCGACGCTAGCAAATGTAACAAATCCCTTTCCTGCTCTCTTTCAATGATTTGCTATATTTGCCAGTGTCACTCCCTTAATTTGGGAAGGTGTTTGACACGGTCCCTTTAAGGTCTGCAGGGACACTGAAGTTTCGCAGACTTATGCTTCCTTATACCAAAACCGATCAATATACCGTAATCTGTTCGGACGCTTGTTCCCTTGGGATAGCAAATTAACACGCGTAGCATATCTAGTTTGGCGGTAAGAATGTCTACCAACCTGAGGCTGGAATTATGCAGTCAGAGATACAGCTGGAATGCCCCCCTTCTTTATAATTTTATAAGTGCAGATCTTTATCTTTTTTCTACTAGCACGGGCAAAGAAAATGCAACGCGCGCATTTATTTGCGCGGCACGGTTTCAAACGGAGTGCTTCTGTTGTGCCGAACCGAATGCATAAGTTGCTTTAAGTTTTTTAAGATTTGTTCCTTCCAGTTTCTTTCGTTTTCAAGTTTTAAATTTTCGAGGCTAAATTAAATTCGACGTTTGAAACTACTGCCGCGCTATTCATTTGAGTTCGACACGACAGTAGCGCGACGTTTGGAACTGGCCTTAGCTGATGAGACCGTCGTTTCAAAGCTTTCTGTTTATCGTCTTAAATACTTAACGTCTATTGAGACATTTTTATATTTTCATTTTAGAGCGCAGACCAGTTCAGTGTACAGAGGACATACCACCCGTTTAAGGATATGCAGTAAGACAAATGCGGCACTCAATCAAAGCACATTCTCAGTATTAACATATATACAAAACTTTGCACAACTCTAGTCACAAGCTCTCGACCAACATTTCAACAAAGAGGCAGCCAAGCCGGTCGTGCGGAATGCCATTGCCAATCGGCCAAAGCGGACTGTGGATGTAGTACTGAAGGCTTGCAAATATTATCAGTATCAAAGTAGTTGTAACTATCGTTAAGTGCCAATGAAACAGTCAATGTAATGCATAGTTTGCTGATTTGTACAGGAGTTTATATCTAAGATATAAAGCATCTACCATTTTTGGAACTCAACAGTAATTTTTTATTTCGAAGCAGTGCAGCTGAACCTATCTAACGAAAACAAACAACAATAGAAATGTAAGTGAACCCTTGCACACTTTGTATCTCGAACTCTGAACAACTTTGTAAATGTCAACGTGTTTTGCAATAAATTATTTTCTGCATACACAACACTTTCGCGCTTTGGCTCTATTAGGGCTACTGCCTCCTCAGCCTCACGTCTTCGCTCGGCCGACTCGTTGGCCATGACGACAGTTTCAAGGCTGATGTGACGTAAGATGTATTAAAACAGAAAGATTATAGCCAATTACTTCTTGTAAATCACTGAGTTATTGTGCTGATTGCGGAAATCTTGAAAAACACAGCGACGCTCACTTGTCATGCAATCCAACCATTTTGGATGACCAGTCATGCAAATTTTTTTTCGCCGGAACACATTCTCGTCCCCAGAGGCCGCGATTCTTTCGGTCAGCACCAAGAATAACGCCCTCTGGCCAGTTCCGAAATATGCCCAGTCATCGTGGGGGTCTATTTTAGTAACCGTTGACAGCTACTAATTGTTTTAAATTTCTGAGATTGCGCACACGGGCCGGAGGTCCGTGTTCGCGGACTTCCTGGTTCAGAACCATCCAGAGGTCGTTATTCTTGGTACTGACCGAAAGAATCGCGGCCTCTGGGGACGGGAATGGCCGGAACACTTCAAGCCCACATAAATGTATTAAAGTTCGCTGTGGATTCTCTAGAAAGCACTGAAGTGCTGTTTTGTTTTTGCTTCTGTTGCAGTTATCGTTGTTGTATTCCAGTTCCTTTCAGTTACTCTGAGTCACAGAAAGACGAACCGTCGTTAAACCTTTATAAGCCCTTATAAAGCTTTGTCCACGCGAGCAAATCATATCTAACGACTCTTCTGTGATAATTTTTATTTCTTCGCGTACACGAGAACATTTGGGCGAATTTTGTCTGAGAAATACATTTGCTGAAAAACTGGTGCGCCAGTTTTTATGTGGCAAATAAAAATTGCCAAACGCGAAGATGTGTTCGTGTGGACGACTCGTTACATAAAATGTAAGGTTGCGACAGTTTCCAAGCATCCTGAGTCTCTGCTGCCCCAAGTCATTTCTGGCGCACAAACAAAGTGGCTTTTCGAGAAATATTTGCAGTCCCAATACACACGGTCAAATATATATTGCCACAAAAATGTCGTCACATTCAATTTGTTAATGTGGACAAAAAAGGCTTTAATAATGTGGACAAAAAAGGCTTTAAAGAGGTATACTCTGCCAGACACACGATCTTTCTGCTATGGAGAAAGATAGGCATAACTGCAACGTAACAGGTGGTCACATGACGGATAATTGGTGAAATTTTCAGTTGGAGCTGTATGAACTCCAGAAACGAAAAGAACAAGTTTCACTTAGTCAGAATGCAGATTTCCATGGCTACAAAATGTGCGCCCAGTTGTGCCTAACCGGAAACGGCGTGGGGTGAGGAACACATCTGTGAATCTTCTTTCTTGTCACACGAGGTGAGTACGACGCCTTCCCCCGTTGGCCAATAGGCAAAAAGGTTACCATAATGTTGTTGGATCAGGATAATGATGAACACGTCATCAATGCCTTCACAAGAGGCCCGATCCCAGCAGCTCCTTTCTTCAGAAGCCAAACCGAGAGTCAAACATTGCATTGGCAGTGAGCGCCCTTTTGTTTTAATCTCTGCCAGAGTTAAAATACCCATGCAAAGACAGTACATTTTTTGGGATAATTCAAGGCTCGAAATTAAAAGAATTGCTTAGTCGCCTTTTGGTGCCTAAGGGGCAAAAAATAGTCGCCAGCAATAAATGTTTAGTCGCCAGTCATCTGACAGTTTATAAATTCGAACTTAAATGGCAGTTTGACCTTAGCGATAAAAGATCGTCTATTTCTGACATCGTTTTGCAACGAATACAATTTATTAATTTCCAAAGAAATTTATCCATGTGTTACAAGGATATTAATAATTTTTCCAAACCTAGTTAAAATGTACCCTTTCTAAGCGTTATTTTAGCTGCTACGCCGGGCAAACCAAGTAGATAGAGTCTTCGAAGAAATAAACATGGCGGATAGCATTCGTCACCACATCTCCGTCTTTTTTATTGAATCCACTATCCGCTAAAATGCATAATATATGAAGTACCTATTTAAAATTCTGCGTCCGAGGTAAAAAGGAGAAACGGTAATCATGTTCGCAGAAATAAATGGTGGTGTTCAGTTTAAAAAGCCTTTGTCTACGTGGGTTTGCTCTTTTTTTTCCTCAAGATGAAAGTAAAGTGAGCCATGGTTAGGTACTTATGGAAGTGACCCGTTTCATTTTAATTATACATGGTAAAAAAATCTGGTCGCCACATTGGCGACTAGACCAGAATTTGTAGTCGCCAACGAGTAAATGTTAGTCGCATTGACGCCCGTATCGGTCGCAATTTGGAGCCCTGTAAGTTTACCCTATACCCTCAATCAGACAATAAACAACAACTTTTCACTGGTAAATAGGGTACTGGCTGCTGCACAAGATTAGGGCCCCACACGGATATAGCCGGCTTCTGGCGAGCAACAGACCCAGTTTATTGATTTTAACGTCAGACATGATACATGAAGTATGCTTGTAACAGCTGCATGATAAACTAACGTGCCTGCTGCCCGTCAGGAAAAACCCCCTTTCTCGTTTTGGAGGAAACCTGATCCCTCCCGAATGCAAAGCCAGGCACTTAACAACGACCTTGAGGGAGAAAGGTCTATCGAAATTACATAAAGATGAAATCGGAATGAGAAAGTACATTAGTAAATAAAATTAAACAAGAACCCGAAGGCTGCAGCGATGCCAGTGTAGAATGATTCCCCTCAGCAAAATCCCGCCAGCACATGCTTTCAACTCTGATGTTGCCAAGGCAACTGTCAAAACTTCGGTGAACCGTGAAAACGTTAATTTGCTGCTATTCTATCGAACCGCAGCAAATAGCAATTTAGGACACCCTCGAGTTTGAAAAGTTCTGCTTCCCCACAGAGTATATAGTGTGACTTGTGTCGATAGGATTAACAACAATTTCACGAATGTAACCCACATTTAAGGACGAAAAATAGTCTGGGGTGTGCGATATTAGGAAAACCGATTAAGACTTAAGTCAGTAGTCCGCGTCCAAAATAAAGTGGGTACTACAAGTTATTTTGGAGTGTTAAACGCAATATTTTACCAAAAACCCAGCAAGTTAAAGATTGTCTTTGAACACAAGAAAATGTAGTCAAATCTTGAAGCCGCCGACCGCTTAATGTTCTTTTTTTTAATTATTATTTTATTGACAGGTAGTATTTTTGCACAACTTGAACAGAGTAAGACCGATAAATGACGCCATTGATATCCTCACAAATGAGGTAAATGCTTTACAGTGGAAGCGGTCTTGTCCTCCAAAGCGAGTTGACAGGCAAATCACCCAATCATCAAAAGGTCCAGCCATTTGAAACCCTTTTCTCAATTGTATCAAGGCGTCATTGACTTGAATTACCTTAATACTCGATAAGGGTTTGTTATGATACTCTGAAATTCACGGTGTTGATCAAGTTGATCTGCTCTTTATGTACAATGGCGTCCGCCAACAGGCTGCAGCATTTAGGCGCACCCGTCAGTTAGGGCCTACAATGGTAGTGATACGGAGACAGATCTTGGTAGGTTCGCCAACAGGGTGGCAGTAACAAATTCTCCGCTTCCTCCTTTAAGTGGTTTCCACAACCTGCGCACTTAATAGAGAAAAGTCCTTGGAAGCTTTTTAACCATCTCTGCAAACCAAAATGGCACTAAGATGTTACTCTTCCTGGTAAGGCGTTCACCAATATTATGAAGGAACCAAACGGGAAAGAGTTCCTTTTGGTCGAAGCTAAACCGTTTGCGCTTCGTCTTCTACATTCTACAGTCTGATTTTTTTTTTTTTCACAGTAGCAGTAAATCTCCTCCCCTATAACTTTCTCAAAACATTACTAACTCATAAGCCCAAAACAGAAGAAATCACAACCGTGAAGGAAGTTTGGATATGTAATCTTAATTAGCATAAAATTTCGGCAATTTTAAACTCAAATTTCTCTAAAAAATGCTGATTCCTTTGAGAAGCAATGCCTCGAATTCGGTTAAAAAAATCGGCCTTCGGCCTCGTTTTTCAACTCGCTTCTCGGTGTTTGGATATCTGATGAAATCCTCTTTTTTGTGTATGATATTTTACTTCCAAAACTTATAAACCCTCGCAGTTTTATCTTGGCCGGCTGATTAAGTCCCCGGCGAACAATAAAAATGGGAGTCACTCGGTTCATTTTTGAGATATGAACGATTGAAGCCAAATGTAGACTGTTTACGCTTGACGGCACGGTGGCCATGTTAGAGGATTAAAACAAACAAACGGCGGCCATGTTGGAATAGTAGAAAATTCTTTGGGAATTGAATTCTATTTTCATGCAAATTATTTCGGTAAACACTCCTTAGCGTGTTTCGGCGGGTTTTCCTATTGCCATGGTAACCTATTATGTCGTGTTAAGGACTTTTCTTATTTAACAATAACACGTATGTTATATGGCGTAATAACACAGTCATTAGGGACTTTAAGATCCAAGACGCGACGGCTTTTAGGACGCGGTGACCGGGCAAAAGCCTGGACCTAGAACGGCGTCGTGAAGCACGGGAAAATCTAAGAAGCGACGAGGGATAAAGAAGTTCAAAGAAATGGTATTTCTGACGAATGAGCTCGCGAAGAAGGCCGAAATAACTATTTTGTCGGCACGGGAATCAACGCGGCCTGGGCTCCAGGCCGGTGCATCATGGGTAGAGAGAAAACCGTATATAAGGGGAAGTATAGCACGTGATAGTCATCTAGGCCTCGGAATCAACCCTGTTCAGAGCTCCGTTTAATTTTCTTTTTATTCTAGTTTTCTAAGATATCTTGTTTTTACCGCACCATTTGCTGTCTTACCTTTGTAAAGCCCCCGTAGGAAAGGCTAACAACCGCCGGAGCTTGAGCCATGGTTCCTACCCAGATTTCCTGCTTTTTTTTTCCCCCAAGGGGTTTTTTATGGCAGGTTTTTTCTGGCCTCCGTTCTAATCGCACGTCTATTGTAAGCGGTTGCTCAGCTCCTGTATTGTTATTATTATCCTCTTTTAAATTAGTGTTGTCTACTTGTACGATATTTTTGTGTTTTAGGTTTAGTGAACGACTCAGCCTGTCTGACATAATGTGCTGGGTTTTTAGGTTTTTTGTCCAACGTAGTGGGCACCCTCGGCTAACTAGCATGATAAAATGTTTGTATATGGGGTTGTTGGGTCCGTAGTAGCAGACACCCAGCCTAACCGGCGTGTTATGTTTTTGTATACGGGGGTTTTTTCGTCCAAAGTTGTGGACGCCCCAGCCTAACTGGCCTGATATGCTTCGTAGGGGGATTTTGGTCCAAAGCTGTTGATACCCCAGCCTAACTGGCCTGATATGTTTTGTACGAGGATTTTCGTCCAAAGTTGTGGACACCCCAGCCTATCTGGCCTGACATATTTGTGTACAGGGATTTATGTCCAAAGTTGTGGACACCCCAGCCTAACTGGCTTGATATATTTGTGCACGGGGATTTGTGTCCAAAGTTGTGGACTCCCCCGCCTAAATGGCGTGACGTGTCCGTACATGATGATTTTCGTCTAAAGTAGTGGATATCCCAGCCTAAACGGCACAATTTTGTTTGCACAAAGGGATCGGTCCAAAGTTGTGGACCCACCAGACTATGTTTTAGCTGCATGCTTGTTTCTTTGATCTGTAACACGCATTTGTATACGTGAGAGATTTTGGTCCTGAGTAGTGGACAATCTATAGAAACACTCGTCAGATACCTATTGTAATATGTTCAGATCTGCTTTGAAGATGGACTCTTCACAAGTTTCCACATGGACAATTCGCACAAGTGGTCGGCGACAGGAGTTTATATCCATCAACAAACAGTTATTGAGCGAGTTATGTAGATTCTTATTCACGCAATGTTTGGGTTGGTTCTTGCCAGGCCCTCCCCAAATAAACTTATTTGCCTTTTAGCTGTGTGTTTCATTCGTTGTGAAGTGGAGACAAAATGTTCAGGAAATCCGAAGAGTGAATTATTGATGACGAAGAATTTACGGACTTCACAGGTTTGATAAGAGAGACATCTCACTGTTGCTGGTTGATGATTTACAAAATAAATGTCCGATACTCACATGTCGGAATGGTGCAACAGAAAGACTTTAATTGTGTTATGCCAAAGCGCTTTTCCTATCCATGTACACTGTCTGATACGATTTTAATTTTTCAATTTTCTACAAAGCGAAAATCGACCTTCCTGTTGGTGGAACACCCGTTACAGTATTTATTCTGATTCATCGCCGAAAAACAAAACAAAAATAAGGTTATATTTAAGCTTAATTAGATAGAAAGATAGAATTTGTTGACGATTGAATGAAGACAACAAACGGATTTAACGTTCAATGTTCTTCATTATTGTATCATACAGGAGTAAAGTAATAACTCTGGGAAATAAAATGAAATTTTGCGAAATATTTCAAAGATAATGAGCCGATTCCCTTTGAAGAGCTGCTCGAAGCGGCGCCGCTATCACTTCAGCTTCGCTTGTTGACCTGGTAAGAACAAAACGTTTAAATTATTTAACTTCGATTCTTTTGGCTTCAAAAATGAGGCCTTACCCTCAAAAAGGGAATAAATTTCAAATATCAGTCTGCAAAATAGTGAAAAATGACTGATCTAATTTATAAAATAAAGCTAAACACTCCCGTTTTGTGCACAACGCCAAATCCACTCAGTTCGCGTTCTCGAGAGAACTCACGCCCGGCGCATGCGCCCTTCATCCTAAATTTGAAAATTCACTTCCGGCTGCGTCTCGGAGCCACCGCGTCCTCGAATCTTAAAGTCCCTATTAAGCTCGCATTACTCGCACCCGAGATAAAGAAATATACTTTAAGCGGGAGGGGAGTTGAAAAAGATACGCAACGAGCCGACATTTCTGTCCCCTTTCTGGCCTGACTTATTTGTTGTGAATGATCTGACGTGGCCGCTTCAATTTAGTTGGGCTTTCCAAAAGTCAATACAGAACGTTCCCTTATCGATAATATCCAACCAGTTTCTCCACTGCAAATTAAATAAGTAAATAAACAGCATGTTCTCAATCCGAAAACATTCCGCATTCCACTGAGCATGTAACTATATAATGTCACTATGCTAAATTGACTACATTTTCTTGTGGTCAAAGACAATCTTTAACTTGCTGGGTTTTTGGTAAAATATTGCGTTTAACACTCCAAAATAACTTGTAGTACCCACTTTATTTTTGACGCGGGCTACTGACTTAAGTCTTAATTGGTTTTCCTAATATCGTACACTCCAGACTATTTTTCGTCCTTAAATGTGGGTTACATTGTTGAAATTGTTGTTAATCCTATCAACACAAGTCACACTATATACTCTGTGGGGAAGCAGAACTTTCCAAACTCGAGGGTGTCCTAAATTATCCCGAAAAATATGCTGTCTTTGCATGGGTATTTAACTCTGGCAGAGATTAAAACAAAAGGGCACCCAATGGCAATGCAATGTTTGACCATCGGTTTGGCTTCTGAGGAAAGGAGCTGCTGGGATTCGGCCTCTCGTGAAGGCATTGATGACGTGTTCATCATTATCCTGATCCAACAACATTATGGTAACCTTTTTCTGTATTGGCCAACGGGGGAAGGCGTCGTACTCACCGCGTGTGACAAGAAGGAAGATTCACAAATGAGTTCCTCGCCCCACGCCGTCTCCGGTTAGGCACAATTGGTCACACACTTTGTAGCCATGGAATTCTGCATTCTGACTAAGTGAAACCTGTTCTTTTCGTTTCTGGAATTCATACAGCTCCAGCTGAAAAGTTCACCAATTATCCGTCATGTGACCAACTGTTGCAGTTATGCCTATCCTTTCTCCATGACAGAAAGATTGTGTGTCTGGCAGAGTATACCTTTTAAAGCCTTTTTTTGTCCACAGTAACAAATTGAATGTGACGACTTTTTTGTGGCAATATATATTTGACCGTGTGTATTGGGACTGCAAATATTGCTCGAAAAACCATTTTGTTTGTGCGCCAGAAATGACTTAGGGCAGCAGAGACTCAGGATGCTTGGAAACTGTTGCAACCTTACATTTTATGTAACGAGTCGTCCACACGAACACATCTTTGCGTTAGGCAATTTTCATTTGCCACAAAAACTGGCGCACCAGTTTTTCAGGAAATGTATTTCTCAGACAAAATTCGCCCAAATGTTCTCATGTACGCGAAGAAATAGAAGTTATCACAGAAAAGTCGTTAGATAAAATTTGCTCGCGTGGGCAAAGCTTTATAAGGGCTCATAAAGGTTTAGCGAAGGTTAATCTTTCTGTGACTCTCAGAGTAACTGAAAGGAACTGGAATACAACAGCAATACCTTATTATAGGAAATTAACAATGCACGTTGACAACGCGAAGAAAATTAACGTTACACTAAATTAACGCGAATTTTTCAAGTTAGGTTTACATGCATTAAATAAACGCGAATTTTTCGATAAGCATCTTGCTTTATTTACTGCGATTTTCATAATTCTGCAAACTCGCACTTTACATTTCTCAATGCCAAACTGCGTTTTGGCTTCCGTCAATAAAACCTTCCAAGACAAGTGCACGGATGTTTTTTTTAAAGCCGAAAATTTGGTTTTGAAGCCTAACTAGTGACTCTGAAGAGCCAATAGAGGAGTCATGAACTAATAAGGTTTCGTAATGAAATAAAGGTGCTTGGAGGTTGACTAGCAATAGAGTTATTTCAACAGAGTTATGACTTAGAGTTAGAGTTAACGACTGCCAAAATCCTGAATTCAAGAGTCCCAAAACCAGAATGAAGCCTAACCTCTAAACGTCAGTGGTTAGACCTAATGGTAATCACTAACCTTAGATATAACCCTAAAAATCATGAATTTAGGGAGGGTCTGGTAAGTTTAACTCTAACTCTAGGCCATAACTCTATAAAAATAACTCTATGAATAGCTGTCCCCCTTAAAATAACAATGTTGTAAAATACCGTGCATTAAATTTACATCGACATTAATTAAGATACATTAAATTAACGCAAATTTTGCAAAATCGCGTTAATAAAAAGCATTGTTAATTTCCTATAATAAGGTAACTGCAACAGAAGCAAACACACAACAGGCACACAAAGACCGGACCCGTTATACACATCTCTCACTTCAGGCTTTCTAGAAAATCCGCAGCGGACTTTAATACATTTATGTGGGCTTGAAGTGTTCCGGCCATTCCCGTCCCCAGAGGCCGCGGTTCTTTCGGTCACAACCAAGAATAACGACCTCAGGGAAGACGAGAGGCCCTGGGAACGAGGTTGTAACGACCTCTGGCTGGTTCCGAACCAGAAGTCTGCGAATCACGGACTTCCGGCCCGTCTGCGCAATCTCAGAAATTTAAAACAATTAGTAGCTGTCAAGGGGTACTAAAATAGACCCCACAATAGCCTGCGTAGCGGCCGTTTCCTTTCCTTTTCCAGGCGGAGATCGAACAAGCGAGCGATAAAGCGGGAGAGCGCCTGGGGTGAGCAAAAAATTTGGAAGAAGTGGGGACGGGGTGAGCGAGAAGGGGGGGATTTTTCGCTTTCTCTCGCAGTTTTCGTCCCCTTCGCGAGCGTTTGGAAAAGGAAAGGAAACGGCTGCTACGCAGGCTAACCCCACGACTACTGCGCGTATTTCGGAACTGGCCAGAGGTCGTTATTCTTGGTGCTTACCGAAAGAATCGCGGCCTCTGGGGACGAGAATGTGTTCCGGCGAAAAAAAATTTGCGTGACTGGTCATCCGAAATGGTTGGATTTCATGACAACTGAGCGTCGCTGTCTGGTTTTTCAAGATTTCCGCACTCAGCACGATAACTCAGTGATTTACAAGAAGTAATTGGCTATAATGTTTCTGTTTTAATACATCTTACGTCACATCAGCCTTGAAACTGTCGTCATAGCCAACGAGCCAGGCGAGCAAAGACGTGAGGCTGACGAGGCGGTAGCATTAATAGGGCCGAAGCGCGAAAGTGTTGTGTATGCAGAAAAAAATTTATTGCAAAACACAATTGTTCAGAGTTCGAGATACAAAGTGTGTAAGGGTTTACTTACATTTCTATTGTTGTTTCTTTTCGTTAGATAAGTTCAGCTGCACTGCTTTGAAATAAAAAATTACTGTTGAGTTCCAAAAATGGTAGATACTTGATGTCTTAGATAACTCTTCTACAAATCTGCAAACTATGTATTACATAGACTGTCTCATTGGCAGTTAACGATAGCTACAACAAGTTTGATAGTGATAATATTTGCAAGCCTTCAGTGCTACATCCAAAGTCCGCTCAGGCCGATTGGCAATGGCATTCCGCACGACCGGCTTGGCTGCCTCTTTGTTGAAATGTTGGTCGAGAGCTTGTGACTAGAGTTGTGCAAAGTTTTGTACATATGTTAATACTGAGAATGTGCTTTGATTGAGTTCCGCATTTGTCTTGCTGCATATCCTTAAACGGGTGGTATGTCCTCTGTACACTGAACTGGTCTGCGCTCTAAAATAAATGTATAGAAATGTCTCAATAGATGTTAAGTATTTAAGACGATAAACAGAAAGTTTTGAAACGACGGTCTCATCAGCTAAGGCCAGTTTCAAACGTCGCGCTACTGCCGTGTCGAACTCAAATGAATATGACCCGGCAGTGGCACGACGATAGCGCGGCAGTAGTGTCTTGCTGCATATCCTTAAACGGGTGGTATGTCGTCTGTACACTGAACTGGTCTGCGCTCTAAAATGAAAATAAAAAATGTCTCAATAGACGATAAACGGAAAGCTTTGAAACGACGGTCTCATCAGCTAAGGCCAGTTCCTAACGTCGCGCTACTGCCGTGTCGAACTCAAACGAATATGACACGGCAGTGGCACGACTATAGCGCGGCAGTAGTGTCAAACGTCGAATTTAATTTAGTCTCGAAAATGTAATACTTGAAAACGAAAGAACCTGGAAGGAACAAATCCTGAAAAAAATAAACTAACCTATGAATTCGGTTCGGCACAACAGAAGCACTCCGTTTGAAACCATGCCGCGCAAATAAATGCGCGCGTTGCATTTTCTTTGCCCGTACTAGTAGAAAAAATTTAAGACAACCATCTGTACTTATAAAATTATAAATTATAAAAGCTGTATCTCTGACTGCATAATTCCAGCCTCGGGTAGGTAGACACTCTTACCGCCAAACTAGATATGCTACGTGTGTTAATTTGCTATCCCAAGGGAACAAGCGTCCGAACATATTACGGTATATTGATCGGTTTTGGTATAAGGCAGCATAAGTCTGCGAAACTTCAGTGTCCCTGCAGACCTTAAACTCTTTCTTGGCAAGTTGACTCGCGCGAAAAAAATCGCTCTCAAATAAAAGCTTTTATTTTTACAAGTATTCAAAAATCGTTTTAAAAGCGACTTCAGCCTATCAAGTTGGTCACCGAGAATTTTTAATCCATTCGGATAAAGTTTCCTTACCATATGACCTTTACGTGTCGAAAATTACACAAAGGTCGATCAAATGTCGAATTTTTGAGAATTTTTTCCGTAAACTCAAGCTGGTAATGTGATGCGTAAATCAATAGATCGTTTTCACATGACGTCATCACTTTCTAAAATCCAAAACTAAAGAGCCACGAAAGTTTTTATCCGCATCAGGCATAAGAGGGGGTATATTTATATGTGTTTACAATTTTACAGCTCAATAGCGTGCTTCGTTTGGAAACCAGAGCATTTTGAATTTCAGAGTTAGGGAGGTGCGTGACACAAGGCTAAGATCGAGTTTGTTGAAAAATATATACTTATCTCATGATTTTGAGCCTTTTTAGAAGTTAGAACATTAGTAAAAGTGCTTATGTATGTGCTTGCTTGGTCAGTACTGATAATCAGTCGCCTAGATGGCCAAAGTAAGCTCCAGATGTTTACACTACTTTCCGGCCGCCATATTGGTGTACCACGGAGGTACACCAACATGGCGTTTTCATACTGCGCTCTGCAAATTTGTGCGAAACATTTCGACGAAAATCTGAGGTTTCGGAAAACGCACAGGCCTAAAACTTGGAGAAGTGTCTAACTTAGTTATCTTCTATAACATCACAATTCCTTAGCTTTTTCCACTGGATGGTTTTCGATTTAATATTTTTATTGCGTGACAGTGAAAACGATCTATAGTACGGATCCAATTGCATATTTTGCGAGCCGTTGCTAAGCAGCGATAATTCAATTTTCACATCTGTCGTCACAAACCACAGGCATAGGTAACCACAGGTTTCCCAAGCTCACGTTTAGAGAAAGCGAAGAATTAAGTATCTATTTGTTCTGTATTCGACTTTTTGTATTTTAATTGAATGAAGCTTGGGATACCTGTGCACAAACGAATCCAAACATTCTTTTATTGCCAAAATATCGGTCCCAAAGGATAGAAAATGATTTTCTACATCGAAATATATCGAAATATAAGCAAACAACAAGTTTTAGAAGGAAAAAAAGCGAGCGAAACGAAGAAAAATAGCCGGCGAACAACACGTGTTTGTCCTGTGTGGATATTTAACTGCAAACACGCATAAAATTATCTATGACCTTTTCGTCGTTTTCTCGACGTTTCCTCGCTTTTATATGGCCTCGAAAGGATAAAGATGGCTTCGCTTATCCCTTGAAATGCTTTCAGTGTCCTTTTCTGGCTAAATTAGACCTTTAAAACCTTTTCGAAGCGAATATTTAGTTTCGCCGGCGGCAAACTACTGGCCGCCGAGCGCGAGCATTCAAAAGATGTGACCGGAAGTGACTGTGACGTAGGCTTCTATTGACCGATCCCGTCAAAACTGTGAGGTCTCAAAGCAACCGGATGTAACGCAAATTTTCTATTCCCATTTCCGCTATCGATATCATTGTACCGATAGATAACGCGCGCCGCTGTCAAACACACACTTTAACAAATTAAGGGAGTGACACTGACAAATATAGCAAATCACTGAAAGAGAGCAGGAAAGGGATTTGTTACACTTGC
>BLFK01000866.1:1046615-1059115 GCA_014634185.1 Astreopora myriophthalma
ATACTTTCCGCATCGGTGATGCAGCACTAACTGGTTGTACTCTTGTTGTTTTAACCTGTGTGCTGTAAGGGCTCTGCTATATTGGATGCACCGGATAAATATTGAATAAATAAATAAATAAATAAGATGAACTTATGATGTTTCCTCGACACACAAACTTTCCTTTTTGCTCAATTATCCCCGCTTGACTGCTTGATAACTGCTGAGATTTGAGTACTAAAATATAATTGTTGAGATTTGAGCACAAAAACAGTCCTCGTTTGATCACAAGATAGCTTCGCTTGGTGTGTTTTACAGGACTGGCTTTCTCAGGGGAAGTCAAGGGTCAGAATCCCTTCAGCGCTTTATTATAATTTGATATTTTCTGTTTCTAAGACAAGATAAAAACTGAGTCGGGCGAGACAACTTAAAACTTCAAACTCAATTTTCGGGCGACTTGACTACATAAATTTGTGTATAAGAATTACTGCAATACTCAGGCAAATAGTTTAACTGTAGCTGCTCCGCTGTGACTCTGACACGGAATTGCACGACTTGACTGTCAGTTGGTATCACCGTACCCTTCTCCGACTGAAGAGCCACAGTGGAGGAGCTACAGTTAAACTATTTGCCTGAGTATCGCAGTAATTCTTGTACACAGATGAATTAGTAATTCTGACACACATATGAATCACTGATTTGTTAGCTGGATGTGTGGGACATTTTAGCCTTACCCTCTTCAGAATCGTGCTCAACAGGTCCCTGATTCCGTCTTTTTATCCTGGTAACCATAAAGTAGAGGTAGAAGGAGAATAATTTAAGCTTTTTTAAGTTGATCAACAAATGCCGAAGCATGGTCCAAAAGCCAAAGTTTGTTAGACACATTCTTAACAATTGTGAATGCCGCGAGTCCTGTGAATTGTCTGTTTGAGAGGATTTCGGTTGCTTTCGTGCAGCATTCACGCTCGAAATGATAATTTAACCCACGTGATCAGTTCCTGAGTTCGCATAATCCACATACGATTAAAGCTATGTTCATGAGTTAATACAGTAACTATTACCTGCATGTGGTTATAAAGACGGCTATAAAATGTTAGTTTCGTAATTTCAAAAGAGTTCTATGGTTTCGAAATAGTCTGGATTTTGGCTAACATGCTCTCATTAGTCGTTCACAGAGAAAAACTGAACCTATCAAAGATACTAACAAACAGTTTTTTCTTTTACTCAAACCATATTTTCAGCGTAATATATTTCCTTCTAGCGGTTAAATATTCTAACAGAATAACTAAATACAGGCTTGGCAACGAAATATTTTAATAGGAATAGTTAACTGTTTAAGGCTCGCTCGTAAGAATTGAAAATAACCCCAACACTGGTCCACGATTCTACGTCATTGTGACATAACTGTTAAGCAGGTAGACTGCGCTGTAGTTGTCATATACAACTATATGTTTTATACAACCTGCTCTGTATTTTGATGAGCTCACCACGCGAAACAAAATACAAGAAACAGGTAAAACGGGAATGTCTGAGAATATTCCCCAAGTGATATTCCCCACTTTCCAAAACTTGAAACCGCGAAAATATTTGAAGGATAATAAACACACTGGCCTCAATTTGGCTTTAAAAATATCCTCCGATATTTGTCCTTGGACATTATATGTTCGTCGAAGCTCACAGTTTTCCTCGAGCTTCACTCTCGGAAAACTGTTCGCTTCTCGGAACAGATTAATGTCCGCGGACAAATATCGGAGCATATCTTCGCGCCAAATGGAGGTTATTGTTTATATATAGAAAAGCTAACCATTCCGCAATAAGAAACGCTTACGTTCGTTTTTCCAATCACAAATTATTACAATTAATTGTAAACAATTCCAATTAATTATGAAATTTTGCATTCAATCTGCTCAACGCAATAGCATCAACAATCTCTTTTTCCCTGCTATGTCATTTTACCTTCAAAAGAAATATTTCTTTGATAAACTGGATCAGTTTCCCTGTTAGGAACAAGCTTCTCAGCGGGGGCTTCCGCTGAGAAGCTTGTTCCGACTAAACGTAAGTCCTTTAGTAAAAATGGAAAAGAAAAAAATTTGGTCAGTGTAAATTGGAACGTTTCAAATGGATGGGTTGTAACACGCGCTCACAGTATTATGTTAGGAACAATAGCCCGACAATAACTTGCAAGGCCTTTGTTACTAAGCTCCGCCCTGACAAGTTAATGAGCCAAGTGGTATTCCCTGCTGAGGAAACCGCGCGTTATCTTTGACAAATGACAGCCACCCTGGTTACGCTTCAGTGCTAATATCATAGATCTATTCTTTTCATTGCAATGCCAGTAAATGTCCGGAGAACAACAGGCATTCTGCCCGATGGGGTCTACACATAGTCAAATACCGGTAAACTAACCCAGAGGGGAGTTCACAAGCTACGGCATAGCCACGATTCCACATCAACTCATGATTTTTCAATAACCCTATACAACTAAGGAGTCCATCATAGTCTCTATTTCCTGTGTCTACCTCTCGGTAGCACTCGACTTACTCATGGTAATTACTAGTTGTAACTTTTATACCAAGTTCACGCCTCTACTGGAAACCAGTTTTTTTTTTTCTGTTTTGTCGAACAAGCTAGCGTGATTAATTAAAGTTTATCTATCCGTTAGCGCGGGCATATATGTCTGATGTGGCCATTAATCGCCAAGGCATTTATAGAACAAACTTGGAAATGGACACCTGTACCCCAAAGATTGTCAGAACAACTGTCGTTAAGAAATGGGATGCTCCGGCTTGTATGTAAAACGACTTTATTTTTTTAAATCTTTTATATTTATTTATTGCAGGTACACAACATATCCTAGGCTAGTATAGAACTAAGCGTGCCCGACAAGATGCCAGGATTCAGAGTATCGTCCACTGGTAAAGACATCATCGACAAAAGATACTTGTGTCCGCGTTGTGACAACATTCTCAGGGATCCTGTCCAGACAGACTGTGGTCATGTCTATTGCAATTCATGCGTCCAGGAACTCAAACGGTGTCAAAACGGGTCAAGTAATGATTGTCTTTCTTCAAAGGTCCATTATGAGTACAAAGAAATAATGATTAAACTCCCATCAAGAGAAAATAATCCCTTCGTCCAACTTATAAACTAAAACTAACCGCCTTGAAAGATTGTTATTACATTACTTGGGCACAGCAAGAACGTATGGCACCCAAAATAGTACTAACAAGTCCGGAGCTTTCTAGAAACACATGCCAGATCAACATAGCCCGACCTCTTAAGATCTTGATGATCTTGATGAACTTGTTGAGGCAATCGGAACAAGAACGCCAACTCCAGCTGAGTAATACATAACATGAAGACTGCACAGAAATTCTCCACTTTCGTCACATCATTGGAGACGGCGCTGAAGATGTGCTCTAACGAAACAAATCTTCTTTCGAACCCAAATGATATTGCATTGCAGGCTACCCAGTTTACCACAGAACATCCACGCTTTACAATGGTTCTCCTCCCGTCAAATGGATCAAGAACCAGTGAATGATATCTCAATTTGTTCAATTTAACAGGCACGTTGGAGGATTCACTTGCCCTGTCGACAACAAATCATTCCATAAGGTATGCAACCGAAATCCTGAGACAGCCAGCATATCTAAGCAATATAGGAGGAAGTGATAATTCTTTAAAAAAAAAAACTTGAGGATACTGAAATGGTCTGAAAGAAATCATCGTTTCCCAGTGCAAGCCAACGGACACCGCTGAGACGACCTTGTACCTTCTAAATGTAGCTCTTCAAAAGTGAATTGAAGAATTGATCCTCACACTTTCTGGACAATTTAAGCAATTGTTTCATATATGCACTTGAAAAATTCGACTGACTTCAACGGGATTCGAACCCACGACCTCTGCGACCTCTGCGATGCCGGTGAATGATGAATGAAATGACACAATCATTTCATTCATCATTCATTTCACGGGAAAACACGCATGAGCCCAACAAATTGACCTGCTCTCAAATGTGTGGCTTCATAGCTCAGTTGGTAAGAGCACTGCACCGACATCGCAGAAGTCGTGGGTTCGAATCCCGTTGAAGTCACTTGAATTTTTCAAGTGCATATATGAGACAATTGCGCCTAAATTATCCAGAAAGTGTGAGGATCCCGCACTTCACAATCATTTCATTCTTCAAAAGTTGTTGATTTTATCGACTCATGTGTAGCACAGCTCAGTGTTGTTTTTGTCACTTATTAATTTGTTCTTTCGAAGGGTATAATAACCTGTTCGCTGACTTTCATTAAAATAGTGATGCCTTATTTTAGGTGTTCCTTGATAACTTCATGAAGCGTGAAGTGCTTTCCCTTATCTTCGAATGCCCGAATTCCAAAGATGACTGCAAATGGAAAGGAGAAGTTAGACACTCTGAGGTAAACTGAAATCAATACCTTTTAGTAGAAGACAGTCGCGCATCCGAGCATCTTTGTACTGAGTTGCGAGAGTTTTGAAGAGATGTATTTATCGATGACGACTCGGGCATACTCGGAAAAAAATCCCAATGCTCCCGGCAGGAGTGGAGTCTGACCTTCCGATCGCTAATTCGGACGCTCTTCCATTGAGATACGGGAGACTCGTGCGAGCTAGGCCATCAATCGAGGTTCAGATGACATACGTCCTGCGTATTACACATATATACTAGCTAGAACTGAAAATGTGGAAAAGTGGCATTCTCGCAACTGTATATAGTAAAAGAGACACTGGTTTTTACCATTTACAAAAAACGCTGAGAAACTGTCTTTCATCATTGTTAACCAGGCGAGAAAAGAGCATAAGTTCACTGCTGCTCCTTAGAGAACAGGTTTAAGAGTTGTAGCTTAAAACACTGGCTCGGGCATTATCCAGACTGAGAACCAACCGGGTCTCGCTAAGATTTTCAAATGCGAACCGATTGTAGCCTACAAGAAAGGAAAATCACTTAAGGACATCCTAGTCCGCGCAAAAATCCCTTCTACCGAACCAACAATCACAACAACACAAGAAGCCTAATTCATACACATGACAGAGTCCCCCAACAAATAGGCTTAGAACCTACTCGCTCGCCCATAAACAGTGTTCCCCTACAGGAATACTAAAACAGCGGGCATATGAAAGCATTGCTAGCCCTATTGGTTCATGCTACCGCGAACGTAGAAGCTGAGGACGATAGGACTCTACTTAAACTAAAAATGTACATGGTAAGACTAATTTGGAGTGCCCGACCGGAAAATTTCAAAATTTTCGGTATGTCTCGAAAGGTAGTCCAAAATTTCCAAACGGAATTTCCGGATGGAAAATGCGTGTTCCGTTTTCTTTTCCTCACGGTTTCTTTACGTTCCAGCCTCTCTCCGTAAATTCTAGTAAATTCTGAGAATGGAACACGCCGATCCCAACAGATTTACCCGTTCTGGCGTCTTTGCTTACCATTTGAACAAACCGAGGACCAACTCGTTTCCGCTTGTAAATGGTGAACAGCCAGGCCCGGGTTGCTCGAAGCATGGTTAGCGCTAACCAGCGTTAAATACCATGGAAACCTATAGGTTTTGATATCTCTTAACCAACGCTTAGCGCTAACCAGGTTTCGAGCAACCGGCCCCAGTATGCCCGATAATTGTCGAAAATGCATCATTTCATCATCCCCTTCCCTACAGTTGCGAGAATGGAGTGTCTTGCATGAAGTCTTCAAGTTAGGGCGCTTTCCATTTGACAGAAGTGACCGGCCAGACCGGGCTTTGGGTGGGCTAACTCTACAACGCTTCAAGATAACACACTTTTCGAGAATGCGAGGGATATCATGCAACTGTTTGTTCAAATTGTTGCATTTTCTTTGCAAACTGACCGGTCGGACCGGCCAGTTCTGACAAAAGGAAAGCGCCCTTAGTCTTAGACGAAGTAAAAGAACAGGAAATAATAACTTTCATGGAAGACGAACGACTAGCGGACATTTCTTTCCTGACATTTGACAAAAACTAGAGAAGCCACCGCATTTACAACTGTTTAATTTCCACTGAACAACAACAACAACAACTGACTTATAACGCTGAATGGTTCTCACAGGAACGAATCAAAGGTACTGTTTGCGTCCTAGCAACAAATCGCAAAGGGTTGTGGCGGCCAGACAAATACCGAAGTAAACACATCACGATCTAAGAGTGTTCCATCATTTATCTTATTTTATTTTTTTGGTCAATTAGCAACATCTTGCATCCTGCCCTGCAGAAAAAGTACGTTGTACCAATTACAACTGCCCCAAACTGGTCAAGAGATCGGATTTTCAGCGACACGTTGAACAAGAATGTCTTTATCGTCAGCAACCTTGCCCTTCATGTGGCGAATCAATTACAGCTGCTGTTCTCAAGGTAACTCATTAAGGGACGCGTTTTAGTACAATGACGCTAAACTGTTAAATGGTCTTGAATTGGATTTCAGATTACCCGTGTGCATTGAGATCCCATAAGGATCAGTGCTAGGACCAACAACGCTCTTCCAACCAGCAACAAAACTGTCTTTGGTCAGTTCGAAATGCAGACAACACTACAATTTTCTGTATAAGATAAACAGCCGACGCGCCATTGCGCTATTGAACCGAAAGCTGTGCTGCCGTTTTACAGCGGGTTCTGCTTGCCTTGAACCACATCCCGAAAACAGCGAGGGGATGTGCTTTTCGGCGAGGTAATCCCCGAGTAACTCTGTGTACTTAGGAAATTTAGTTCAAAGCTTTGCCTCCCAAGCCCGATCAGTGTTAGAAATCACGGCAGTCCAAAACTCACCTGGGCGCTCCACACGTTTGAGACAAAGAAACCGTTTCAAAAAAGAAAGCTGGATTTGCAGAAAAGACCAAGGCCTTCATCTTAGAATATGGGGCTTTCGAGAAACCGCCATGTATGCATGCATTATAAACTGTGCCCGAGAAATGAACTTAAATTCTTTGGTTAAAAAAAAAAAACGAAGAAACAAAACCTCCCAGTTTAAATGACACTGGTAATTCGCACTTGGGTTCGAGAGAACGTTTAAAGTTTGCAAGAAAGCAAGACGTTTGTACAGACCACTTAAAAGGGAAACATTAGTTCCCCTTTCACACCAGCGGACTCTGAAATAAACGCCGGGGACGTTTTTATGTTCTGTATTTATACTTTGTAAAGCTATATGCTTTTTACAAAGGACATTTTTAATCGTTTAATCGAGAAAATACTGTTGATAAATCAAGATCACTGACTGATTGGAAATCATCTTCGAGTCAAGTGACATATATCTTGTTAGCGGATCGTCACTGACGCACCTAATTGGTGAGTAGAAAAATACGGTACATCCGTAAAACTGAAATTCCCTGATGTGTCGTTCCTTTGTTCTTAACTTTCAAGAGTCACCAAGCCCAGGATTGCAAAATGATTCTAGTGCAATGTGGCAGATGTGGAAAGGAGGGAATCCCGCGAGGAGAGGTAAAAGTGGGAATCAATTAACAAAACACTGACTTTCAAATGCCACACTTTCTAGAGGCAACAGAACCACGATAAACAAACTTCTTGCAACGTCAAAACTTCATAATTTTTACATCTTACGAACGTGCGGCACATTTCTTAGTCTTAATATACGGGGAGGCGAGAGTCACAAATGAATAAAACAATCACGTTGGACTATGCTCATCACTATATTCTTTATCTTTATTTCTTGCTCTTTTAAATTAAACTATTAAACTACCAAAGGCCTTTTCAGCTAAAAGCGTGGCTTCAACTGGCAGTATGAAGAATTTTAATTATCAACCGCACTTGAGTATAAGTACTTCTTGCTTGCTTTCAAAAATTCATGTTAACGGTGCTCTTTGATCAATCATAATCCTGAGACTTTCGCGTAAAAGAGTTAATTAGAAACGAGGAATTGGAACATGTAGCAGTGTTACAACAGTAATAGCTTCTAGTGGCCCCTACTGTAATATCGGCGCAACATGTGGTGCAATTAACGACTTACCTTTTGCATAGATGGAAAATCACGTGAGCCCCACTGATGGTGACTGCGAAGCAGTTGAGAGAAGCTGCAGATTTGAACTAATTGGATGTGATGTTAAACAGGTTGGTATAAGATACAAATTGTTAATTTGTTTGTTTTTTTATATTTTCCAATAAGTTGCAAACGTTTCTTATTAACAATCTACTTGGAATGAACAGAAGCTCAGATTTCCAGAAGTTTTATGGTTTCTTTTTGGCTTACCAAATCCCTCAATTTTCAACACGTAATAGCTACAACAAAGGGAAAGAAAATAATTTAGTGGAGTGCTGAATAGGTTAACACATACGTTCAACACATTCACAGAAAATGAAGCAATCAGAGGCAAACAAACACAACCAGCTGTGTTCCGTTCTTCACTTGAATCTCCTACTAAGATTTGTTCTTCGTCTGGAGAAGCAAGTGAAGGCCCAAGTAACTTCAGTCGCAGGTGCATGCGGTGGAGGTGACAGTGGTGAGTGGATGAGGAATTCAGAAAGGTTCGTTTCCGTGCAATATCAAGGATAGATACAATCATGAATGAGACAACAGATTTGCGGCAGAAGCTTCGCGACCATGACCGTCGACTATATTCCCTGGAAGGGACAGTTACGTCAGATAGTAGCTTGCAAATGACACCAATGCAAGCATCTTTGCAGGCCCTTCCTTTGACAGGAGATATCGCTAGACGACTTACGAACGCCGAAAATGTGAGTAATAACGTGGAGTTGCTGATTGGTGAGACAGGCCGCGAGCTGAACAACATCAAGCAAGAGGTAAAACACTCTCAGAAATCTGTATGCAGATGGCCGTGTTCTGTGAACGGTGGAAAGACTCGAGTTTCAACATAAGTGTAATTTATGCCTTGATACTTCTTATGTATTACAGGTTGCTTACCATTTAGCCAAAAAATCCGGAAATTTTTGGTTGGGGTCAAAGGGGAAGGCAATTTTCCGGAAAATCTTTTCGGAAATTGTGGACAACCTCCAGAGCAGAGGTAGTCCACTTTTTCCCTTCGGAACGGAGTCTGGGAAATTCCTTACCATTTGCGAGAATCGTTCCGTTTCCAGGCCCTTTCTCGTGATTTTCGCGTGGTAGTACATGGTAAGCGCCATTCTCATCCGGTTGGTCAATAAATTCGGAAAATTGCTTACCTTTATGCAACGATCATTCCATCCGGACGGATTTTTTGGCTAAATGGTAAGCACCCACAATCTCCCGCTTCCTGGGCGGGAGTGAAATCATTCTGGAAACATGGTTGCTTTAAATGACAATCCCTTGCTTTCTAGAGATCACATGAAAAGCGCTTGAAAAGGAATGCCAACCTCAGATCAATTGATTGATTGATTGATTGATTGATTGATTGATTGGTTGGTTCGTTTATTGATTGATTGTTGGTTGGTTTTAGGTATCTTCACTTAGACGACAAGTGGAAGATGCGGTGGAAAGCATACGGCGACTTGAGAGGAGACTGGATTCCGCAGAGAACAACTTAGCGCTCAGGAATGTCGTTCTCTCGGACACGGAGGAAAGTGTCCGACAGCAACAATTCTCCAGTTACGATGGCATCCTCCTGTGGAAAGTCACGGACTTTGCTCGCAAAAGAAATGATGCACTCTCTGGAAGACAGGTATCCATTTATAGCCCATGTTTCTACACCAGTCTCTATGGCTACAAAATGTGCGCCCGGCTCTACCTAAATGGGGATGGCATGGGCCGAGGAACACATCTGTCAATGTTCTTTGTTGTCATGCGGGGTGAGTACGACGCTTTACTCCGCTGGCCATTCAGACAGAAGGTCACCATAATGCTTTTGGATCAGGATAATGCGGAACACGTCATCGATGCCTTCAGGCCGGATCCCAACAGCTCCTCATTTCAGAGGCCGAGGCGAGAGTCAAACATTGCCAGTGGGTGCCCTATGTTTTGCCCGCTGTCAGTGTTAAACACTCATGCTTATGTCCGCGACGACACCATGTTTTTCAGGATAATTGTCGATACCACCGATATTTAAAAAAAAATTATACTGCTTCATGGGGTTTGCTGTAAGTTGACGTGACTCCTAATCTGAAGGCCGTTACTAAATTTTGAAGCTGGTACTATAAACCTCCCAATTGATACAGGTTTAACTCGCGCACGAACATATCAACGGCGATTCACACGGCCAGAGCTTAACCCAGTTTCAGTAGCACGAAGCAAATGAGAGAACTGTTACCCCCCAACCCCCGCCACCTCGTCAGGATGCAAGCCCATCGCAGGTTTCTCCCCGAAATGTCACCGGCAGTACCCATTAATACACTGGGTGGAGAGAGACAGTATGGAGCAAAGCAAACCGTGGCACAGCCAGGCCTCGAGCCGTCAATCCCGCCTGGGGTCGAGAATCTGGCGCACTAACCACTACACCACCGTGTCTCCACGAGGAAAGGGTACGCCAGCCGAGAATCGAACCCAGGACAACTGGTTGGAAGCCAATCGGTTGCACACCACTGTATCAGTGTTTGAAGCACGTCTCGGGTATGCATCTTGTAAATACTGAAAATCTCTCAATAGAGAGGTTCTTGAATATCGTACAGAAGCAGGAGTTTGACTATGGCTGTGGCCCAAACGAAAAATAAGCCTACACCGTTATGTCTTATATACTCCTTAATACGGTCGATTTCAAAATTGTTTATAATCGAAGTTTTCTCTCGTTCTTGTCAAAAGTTTTGGATATGCTTGTAGTTCACTTGCAAACCACCATTTTGCTTCGTCTTTTCAGATAGGCAACCCTATAACTTCATTTTATTTACTAAATTTACTTTTAATTTACTATTATTTACGGCTATAATTTCCTTTTGGTGCAGCAACAGCAGCAACACTTGCATCAGCACTTGCCTTACAACTGTCATCGCTTTCCTCTGCTGTGCTGAAGATTGCACTCTTCAGTTACGGATTTTCCGTTTTAAACAACCGAGTCAGTGTGATTAATAGTAAGATGTTTTGTTTACCGTTACGGTATGTATAGTAGCCGAGTACGTTGCCTTTAAACATTTCTAGTCCTTTTCCACCATATATTTTCAATATTTTAAATACTTTGCCACTAATTACAAAATTAAGCCACTGATAGAATTGTGAGTTACTACTAATGTACACTGATTACAGTACTACTCATAGATTAGAACAAAGGGAAAAAAAAAACAAATAACAAGGTAGATAGTCAAAGATGGCGAGTTAGCCTAAAATACTAATATATAGATTTAGCCAAGCCTAAAAGCGGGGCTCCCGTTCAGTACTTTCATTTCCCTTTAAACTGTAACGGCATTCTAAAATATTGCGAAGGAATTCACAAACGTTTTTGACTATAGTTTAGTGTCGAGGTCGGTTAACAATTTTGTCTGTTTTCCACAGCACGGAGTCTTTCCGCTTCTCGGCGTTCTTCGCTACAATTTTGTCTGTTTTCCACAGCACGGAGTCTTTCCGCTTCTCGGCGTTCTTCGCTACAATTTTGCTTGTTTTCCACAGCACGGAGTCTTTCCGCTTCTCGGCGTTCTTCGTTAACATTTTGTCTGTTTTCGCGAGCCCGGACTCTTTCTGCTTGTCGGCGTTCTTCGCTATAATTTCGTCTCCTTTCTCCTTCCCGAGCACGCCTTTTTTGGCGATCTTCTTCGCTCATTCTTCCCCAGCTAATTCTTGCTCTCTGCCGCTCTCTTTCCCGTTGCTCTTCACCTGAACCCTGTGTTCTGCAAATTATATTTTCTCTGCTATTGTTCGTTGAGATAGCAATGGAAATTGTTTCGTTTACCCTTTAGTAAAACTTTAACAGTGTAGAGTAATAATATTGTGTCTCAAAAGGACAATGAACTGAAAATTTCTTTTTCAGTCGTGAACGCAATTTCCCGCCAAAAATACGCGGGCTACCAGAAGTCAAGACTTGAGCCCGCGATCTCGTAAAACAATTACTGGTCAGCGGACAGCTTCCAAATAAATCACGTCACCTCGATGAGTTCACACATGAGCCCACAATATGGTCATGTGATACTGGTCAGTGGCTATCCCACCATTTGAATGTCCAATATAAAAGATGTGGATTTGCCAACACACGCCTGAGATACCCCTCCCTTCCTTTTGATAGTTTCCCCTACCCTACTCGTACAATCTGTAGACGTGTACGTACGTACGTACGCTCGGTCAGTCACGTGACAACCAAACGAAAAGAGGTTGACCATATTCCATGAGTATGGAGCCCCGCTACAAAGGGACCTTAGTAGAAGTAGCTTTCCAAAGCTAAAGGTCTTCATTCTGCCAATGGCCAAAATATATTTTTGCCTGAGCATACCTGGGAATTCTTTCATGAAGGAATCAACTTTGACAGTACTGTAAATATTGGCATCAAACACAGGAATAATGATGTAATATGTCGCCTGATTTAGTGTCCCAAGTGGCAACTTTCCTGCTTTGAAAAATAAATATGTTCACGGTCCCCTTACTTGTGCAAAAACTATATTTTTAATGTCTAAGTAGTGTTCATACAA
>BLFK01000866.1:1064115-1071615 GCA_014634185.1 Astreopora myriophthalma
ATACCTATACACGTGCTTGAATTATGACAACTACATCAGCGCAGTCTACCTGCTTAACAGTTATGTCACGATGATGTGGAATCGTGGACCAGTGTTGGGGTTATTTACAATTCTTACGAGCGAGTCTTAAACAAGCATTCCTATTACAATATTTTGTAACTGCTAGAAGGAACTGTATTACGCTGAAAATATGATTTTAATTAAAAAAAAACCCTTCGTTGATTTCTTTGTTAGGTTCAGTTTTTGTCTGTGAACAACTAATGAGAGAAAGTTAGCCAAAATCCAGACTATTTCGAAACTACGGAACTATTATGAAATTAAAAAACTAACATTTTATAGCCATCTTCAGAGCCATATGCAGGTAATAATTACTTTATGCTTCTCTCTCGGTTACTTAAACTCTAAGAGCGTATTGCCAAGGTGTAGCTCTGTTTGCTGGGAACACGTCAAGAAAATGGGATCATCAAGACTTTGCCATATTTTGGCCACAATCGTGGCCGTTTATTTGCTAACAAAACAACTGAATTATATTATCTAGAATTGTGATTTATTTCCAGCAAAGGTGAGGGCAAACCCGCCGTGTTAACCCGTTGATACCACACTTAACTAACCACCCTGGGAGGGAATAGGGTAGGAAAACGTTTCTGTCCCGAAGCTGGAGAAGAAGGATCTGAAACCTGGCCTGCATTGATTTAAGTACTCAAAACTAAGAGTCCCGTATGAAAACTGACCCTTACTAGTCAAACATTAACTGACGTAGCTATCTGCATAAAAACATTTATTCTCTGTAAGAATAAATTTTCTTTTTTAACTCAGGAACATAGCTTTAACCGTACGTGAATTATGCGAACTCAGGAAATCACGTGGGTTAAATTATTAGTTGTCGCATAAATTACCAGCAGTCGGATTTATCATCAGCTGTCATAAAACCGAAAGCCCCTAAGTCAAACACCTCATTGTGTTCGCGGCATTCCAATGTTAAGGATGTGTCTAACAAACTTTGGCTTTCGGACCGTGCTTCGGCATTTGTTGATCAACTTAAGAAAGCTTAAATTATTCTCCCTCCTCCTCTACTTTATGGTTACCAGGATAAAACGGCGAAATCAGGGACCTGTTGAGCACGAATGCGATCGCGAAGAGGGTAAGGCTAAAATGTCCCGAACATCCAGCTAACGAATGAGTGATTCATATGTGTGTCAGAATTACTAATTCATGTGTGTGTCAGAATTACTAATTCATCTGTGTACAAGAATTACTGAGATACTCTGGCAAATAGTTTAACTGTAGCTCCTCCACTGTGACTCTGACACTGTATTCAGTTGGAGAAGGGTGATAAGAATAACAGTCAAGTCGTGTAATTCCGTGTCAGAGTCACAGCGGAGGAGCTACAGTTAAACTATTTGCCAGAGTATCCCAGTAATTATTGCACACGACTTTACAAAGTCAAGTCGCCCAAAAGTCATCTCGCCCGAAAATTTAGGTCCGGTTATCTAGACCGAGTTTAGCCGGCGCTTAACAAAACCGCGTTCCAAGTCATTTTCATTTTGGCCAATACTATTCTATATAGGCTGTTCATTGTCGAAAACAGTGTCGAGATGGCAAGAGCAGAGGAGAAAAGCATTTATCTACTTGAAGCAACTCACTTCCAGAAAGGTGCGGAGGTAAAATGATTGTTGTAAACAGCGGTCTAAGCCAGACTTCATTTAAATAACCTGTCCTTAGTTTTCAGTTATCTCGCCCGATATCATGAGGTATGTCGCGAGACGACTTTTTATGAGCTTGTGCTATAAATAGAAAACAGCACAAACTTTGAAAAAACGAAGTCCAGTCCTATAAAACACACCAAGCGAAGCTATCTTGTGATCAAACGAGGACTGCTTTTGTGCTCAAATCTCAGCAGTTATCAAATGCAAGCAGTCAAGCGGGGATACTTTGCGGGGAAAAGTAAAGTTTCTCTATAAACAAAAATGTTCAAATTATCCCCGCTTGACTAGTGATCGAAAAGTCTCAATTGACTGAACAGAAATCAATCTTGAAGAGATACCTGCGTCAATTTTATTCTGATTTCTCAAGCGTACGGGAGGAAAAATATATCGCTGCAACTGTGCTAATCTAATACAGAATTGGTAGTATAATTACCCATCTAACCACCAGCGTAATTGACCAGTAAAAACGAGTGTGATTTGAGCTACGGATATGTAATGATTTGACGTCAGAGTAATCATCGCCCATGACCATGCGATTGCGCTGCACACAGTTGCTCTATTAAAGGTGATCTCTCTAACTTCAAATCGTTCCTTCTCTTTATAAATGGCCACTTCAAGACGTCTAGCTTGTAGTAATTTTTATCCAGCTTCAAGCTCCGTATTAAGTCTATTACAATTTTGCAATTGTTTAGCTCCGGGGTCTTGACGTCCAATAATAACCCTCGTTCTACACATCAATATTAGGGAACTTAAGATCTATGACGGCAACGTCAGCGAGAACGCCACGAAACAATAGACTTACATGAGCAAAACAATTGCTCTGCACGTGCGTTTTGAACTTGGGTACATTTCTTTCCCGTTCTCTGCCGATCTACAACGTGAAATGACCAAATCTTACGCTCTTATGGAAACGCGGGCACACACAGGCAATTTTTGATTTTCTTTCACAATTTGAAGACCGTTCCTCCCAGTTCAGTTCCTGGATAGTTCGCTTAGTTTGTAGGTCTTGAACGAACTCGAATAAGCACGAAAAACTTTGAAAAACGTAAACTAGCAATTTGAAATGACGTTTTCTTGGACGTCGCCGTCGTAGATCTTAAGGTCCCTATTCTAACACGACTCCGAAATGAGGCTTGGAGGTGTAATTTACATGAACACAAAAGAAGAATAAATTAGGCGCCATTTTTGAATGCCGCCTATTTCCCGTTTGGCCCGCTGAAAGGCACGTTTTACAGAGGGCAGTTAGTGTCATTTGGCTGCGGATATTGATAATAATTATCAATATTATTTTGCATTGAAGTTTTCCTTGAATGTGACTGATGTGACTTATGAAAATAAGATCAAGCTATGAAATTGAATCGGAAAGTCCGGATATCGAAATTTCGAACGTGCGATGTAAATGCCGTTTACATTATTTGCCATGGAATGTGGAAAAAGAAAGCAAGTTCAGGCTAAACGTAAGTGAACGTTATCTTGTAACGCCAGCCATGAGCATTCTAGAGATCTGGAAACTAAAAGCCAACTGAAGCCAACTGAAGCCAACCTACGAGTACTTTTTCCTGAATTTGAAGGACTCGTACAAATTGACTTCTCGGGCCTCGTTGATTCTAACATGTCCTTCTGTAAATTATGCTTGTCAAAGACGATCAAAATGTTGAAAAGTTATATTTATATATCGAATTGCCATATTTATGTCCTTATTACAGCATATTTAGCCAAGTTGCAATATATGTATATACATATATAGATATCCAACTGCCTAAATATATATGTCGAAAATTTCAAAAAAGAATTATGCAACATCTTTGGCAAGTTTGGCCTTAAAATTACAATCGAGGCCAACAAAAAAAAATCGTGAACTTCCTCGACCTCACGCTCAACCTCACCAATAGTAAATACATGCCTCACACCAAACCAGGAAACATCCCACTCTACGTTCACAAGAAATCTAACCCGATCCACCACGCATAATCGAAAATATCCCAAACTCCATCAACAGACGACTGTCCGAAATTTCATTTGATGTAGATTCATTTAACGAAGCAGCACCTCTTTACCAGAAAGCCCTTGATACCAGCGGGTACAACCACCGCCTTACGTTCTCCCCACCTACCGTACAGACCTCGAACTGCGTTAGAAAGAACCGCCGCAGAGAAATTATTTGGTTCAACCCCCCTTTTAGCAAGAACGTTGCTAATAATGTTGGACGGTCATTTCTCAAGATCTTGGACGAGGAATTCCCGCCAAACCATCCGTTACACAAGATTTTTAACCGGAATACAGTGAAGATCAGCTACAGTTGCATGCCCAGCCTAAAGCAGAAAATTGATGGGCATAATAAATCCATCCTTCGAAACACGAACGTCCCATCTCGAGCATGCAACTGCCGGCACCCAGCTCACTGTCCTATGGCCGGAAATTGCCTTAAACCAACCGTGGTTTATCAGGCAATAGTTACCATGGAAGACAGCAGGCCAGCCCAAAGTTACGTAGGACTTACTGAGACCTCTTTTAAAACGAGATTCGCGAATCACACGTCATCATTTCGACACGCGAACAAGAAGCTCAGTACAGTAAATACATTTGGAATTTAAAAGACGCTGGGTTAGATTTCAAAATAACTTGGAAGATTTTAAAGCAAGCTGCGCCTTTCAACCCCGCCTCAAACCGGTGTAATTTGTGCTTGTGGGAGAAGTATTTTATTATTTGTAGACAAGACCTCGCGACGCTGAACAAGCGCAATGAACTGGTAACTTCGTGCAGGCATTCGAACAAATTTCTTCTAAGCAAAATCACCCGTTGCCACACAATAGCATCTGACCGAATTAAAATTCTACCGCGCGCGCATATATCAGCGTACGTTGTAAAGATATTTTACAGTGCAACGACTTCAACCGGGGCCACCAGAGGTTTTTTAACCAACCAGAAGCCGATTCGTTAACAAAGAATTTCGACTTTTGTGGTTTTAAAAGCCAATCAGATTTGTTCCTAAATTTAACTTGGCCGTGGGAACAGACGCAACAGATCGTAAAATACACGTATCCTGAAGCGACCGCGATCAAACTTCGGGATTTACTGACCGCTCAAAACTTATAAACAATTATAAAACAAGAAATGGCCTTTATTCCAACCAACAATCCTCATAAAAATACGGAAGCTGAAAAATGTGGATCTAAAGGGAAATCCGCAACGAATATATCCGACTTCACAGCTGTTTGTAGATCTTCGTTACTATGCGGTAAAATACAGCTGGTAAAATTGTCGGTCAAACCTTTCCCAGCGACCAAACATTCTCCGGCTTAAAGTTAAACAGACATTTAAACGCAACAACTTGAATTGTGTATTCACATGTAAACCCAACATTTCAACATAACATAATGCGGTATAAATGATGCAGTCTTCCATTTACACTAGTGAAAGAATGGCAACATTAGCTCGCTTGTAACGCTCGATAATATAGGGCAACTCCCAGTCTGCATCTTCGTTCAATGGAATTTTGTTGGCTAATGCTTTTTTAAGGATGAGTAAGTCCTTATCAAGTGCACTTCTGTCTACATATTTGATGCAGTTCTGTTTCTTCAGTCGAGGCCGCATCACACTGAAGAAGCTGTTTGCGGCTCTTTCTCTAGCTACTTTAAAAACATCAAATTCGCTCTTAGCCTTCTCTTGCTTTTTCTCCAGCTCCTTAACTACTTTCTTCAGATCTTGAATCTCTGCTCGGAATTCCGGATGTTTGTCACGATTGTGACAAAAGTCAATACCTTTACATGGAGCGTTTCTGCATTTGTTTTTATTATGGCCAGGCAGGTGACAGGCTGAGCATAGCTTTTTGCGTTCGTTACTCCCAGAGCCATAATTTTCGAACTCTCTTGTTTTCATCTCCAACAGGTCGTTAGCACTTTGAATTTGCGCAGCCAATAAGTCATTGTCATGTTTGAGATCTTCTTCTCTTCTTTTGAGATATGATGCAGGCTGGGTAGAAACTTGCGGCTCGGTGACTTCTCTAAGTCCGGCTTCCTCAGAAGTTTTGGCGGTAAGACGAAAAGTTTTGTTGATGCTGGTGTTGTTGAGAAAGACAACATTTGCCGCGGAAGGGCTGGTGAATGTAGGAGTCTGATCGTAGGATACTTGCCGGAGCAAAGCGGGGAAAAGCTCTCGTGGTGGTAACTGTCCGCTCTTTAGGCTCTTCACCTTCTCTATTTCACTTTCGATGATTCGTTTCTCCGCCATCATCAATTTGTGAGGTGAAGGAAACAGGACATCGAGATCCGACGACTTTATGTATTTCAAAGAATCTACCGTGCGGAAACCTCTGCTTTCAAATTCCCCAGCTAGACGCTCGAGTTCGAGTCCATTAGAAATTGAACAAAGCCATTGGTACACTTCACTTTTCGGCGTTGCCATCATGGCGAGAAAAAGCGGGAAATGACTCAAAGATGAACGCAAAATTTTATATTTCAATTCACATCGCAGATTACATACCAGCGTGACAGCTGTCAAAACTTGTCAGGCTTGAAAATTTCATTTCTCGGAAAAAAGATAATAAACCACGCTTAAATTCAATCGTTTTTGTACTTAAATTTGATGTTTCCACGAAATATTTATATGAAAAACAAAAAAAAAAGTAACAATCCACACTTACAAAATTCATTTTTTTATTTTCTAAGAAAGATAAAACCACTAAGTTCTTTGTTTATCAGATGTAATTTTTCTCGAGCACCAAGGCAATTCCAGCTAGTTGAACACGCGTATGATTGCTAGGTACATATATTCACATAAAACAAGAAGATCAAAACTCCTTATGAGTTTGTTTCTTTCTACATCAAATACCCACAGTGCCTAAAATATGACATTGAATTCTGTTGCGTGATTCTGTCGCATGCTTCGTGAATGGCAATTTCTGTTTCATTCGCAGCCAACAGCTGATTCCTGTTGAGAAAAGCCTTTATCTGGTGAAAACAGAGTTCGCAAGTGTTCAAGTGCGGAGAGTACGGAGGCTGGAAAACAAGATTTACTCCATAATCACCAAGAAGGTCCCTCAAGGCTCTTTCTGTGAATCTCCCGTGATGAAATGGACAGTTATCCATGATAACAGTATCACCCCTTTCAAGGAGAACAGAACCATCCCGCCTCGTTATTTCCACAGCTTCCTCAAAGAAAAACAAGAGTTCGTTACCGTTGGAAGCGCCTTCGAGTATATTTACAAAATCGACTCCCAGACAGGAATGTAAGAGATTTATTGTAAAAGTTGCATTGGATGCAGATCTCTGGATTTCAAAGGCAGGAGTCCCGATTATTGAATTTCCGTATCGTCTGTTCATTGTAGTTTTTGTAACACTTGCCTCGTCGAAAAAGTGGATTGTACTGACAACCAAATCACTGACCTGATCAAGAAAGAAGTTCGTACGGGCCTCGATCTCTGCTGTTCTAGATTCAGACGGAACCGCGTGAATTTTCTTTTTTGTCATCAGTAGTTCGTTTCTAACGAATTTCGTAATTGTACTTGGATGAGGCAAGTCCGCGGGGTGTAGAACGCCATCCAAAACAAGTCTATTCTGTAATTCGGAGGTATAGATACTAGGTTTACAAATTTTTTCAATTTCAATGCATTCAGCAGCATCTGGAGTCAGAACAGTGTGACCTTTGTGGCGTTTCGGTGGTGGAAAACAAGAGTTTGTCAAATCATAGTCACGCAAGACATTTTGAACAAAACGACGACTTGTACAAAGTTGCTGTGCAATTGTGCGCTGAGATACTCCATCGTGGTGAAGATCCAAGACCCTTTCGCGAACAA
>BLFK01000866.1:1084115-1109115 GCA_014634185.1 Astreopora myriophthalma
CTTTCTACTATGGAGAAAGATAGGCATAACTGCAACAGTTGCTCGCATGACGGATAACTGGTGAACTTTCAGCTGAAGCTATACGAAAACAACAGGTTTTACTTAGTCAGAAGGCAGATTTCCATGGCTACAAAATGTGTGCTTCAGCGGAGACGGCGTGGGGCGAGGAACACATCTGTGAACCTTCTTTCTTGTCACACGCGGTGAGTACGACGCCTTGCCCCGTCGGCCGTTACACAAAAAGGTTACCATAATGTTGTTGGATCAGGATAATGATGAACACGTCATCAATGCCTTCACAAGAGGCCCGATCCCAGCAGCTCCTTTTTCCAGAAGCCAAACCGAGGGTCAAACATTGCATTGCCAGTGAGTACCCTTTTGTTTTAATAGGGACCTTAAGATTTGAGGACGTCGTCCTAAAATACAACGTCGAGGCACAGGGGAACTGGGGAGAGTACGGCGTTTCAGATGCGGGAAATTTGACTTAAGAAGTTGGACGTAAACAAGAAGTGGAACTTCATCGCGTTTTCAACATGCCGACTATTAGAAATGCTCGTGACCTGCTTTTGTTGAGCTTTTGTGAGGGTTCAATCGTGGAAGAAGAGTTTCTTTTGCTTTACGACGCAAGCACATCGAAAAATCCAGAATATCCGTACTGGGATTACGAGAAATTCTGCCTAGAAGACAAAGATGAGGCTGAGTGTAAAACCGAATTCCGTTTCCACAAAAGCGACATTCCTCTTCTCGTTGATGTCCTTAGATTACCTGAAAAGATAACGTGCAACCAGGGTACAATCTGCAATAGCACTGAAGCGTTATGCATGTTACAGAAGCGACGTGCCTACCCATGCCGATTTAGCGATTTGATGAGCACTTGTGGCCGACCGGTCTGAAATTTCGATGATAAGGTTAATCTGACCACACAAACATAAAGAAATATTCGATCAGCATTTGACAAAAATTCGTCTCAAGTTTCTGAAGGCAGTTAAATACAATGGTTGTCTATCCTGTTCAATTCGTAAACGCGAACAAAGAGTTGGAGAAAAAAAAACATGAATCAAGAATCATCTCGTCTCTTTCCGTCTCCTGGACGAGAGTTCGTCTTTATAACAACAACAACATGTTTTTATTCTGCTACTCGCCTACTCGTATGAGCGCGCTCTTTTCTGTTTATGTTCCTATCCCATAATACACGGAATACTACACTTCCGCTTCCGGTACACTACACCTGTGAAACACTAAACACGGCCAAGGGTGCAAAAATATCTTTTGAACAAGATAGGGAACAGAAATGGACAAGTTTACATGCAATTTTATGAACAAATAAGGCAAAATCTACTCACGTTCTCGGGAGAACGCCGAAAACAAAATATGGTGTCCTGTTCAGAAATTGAACGCGGTTCCAGCCAGGGATGGGCATGCGCAGTACTTATAAGGAGTCAATTTCAACTTCCGGCCACGTTCTACATTGAAGACGTCCTGAAATCTTAAGGTCCCTAATCTCTGCCAGAGTTAAATACCCAAGCAAAGACAGCATATTTTTCAGGATAATTTAGGACACCCTCCAGTTGGAAAGTTCTGCTTCGCCACAGAGTATATAGTATTACTTGTGTTGATAGGATTTCAAGAATGTAACCCACATTTAAGGACGAAAAGTCTGGGGTGTACCATATTAGGAAAATCAATTAAGACTTAATTCAGTAGCCCGCGTCCAAAATAAAGTGGGTATTACAAGTTATTTTGGAGTGTTAACAGGAATATTTTACCAAAAAACACAACAAGTTAAAGATTCTTTGACCACAAGAAAATGTAGTCAAATCTTGAAGCCGCCGACCGCTTAATTTTCTTTTATTATTATTATTATTATTATTATTATTATTGTTTTATTGACAGGTAGTATTTTTGCACAACTTGAACAGAGTAAGACCGATAAATGACGCCACTGATATCCTCACAAATGAGGTAAATGCTTTGTTTACAGTGGAAGCAGTCTTGTCCTCCGAAGCGAGTTGACAGGCAAATCACCCAATCAACAAAAGGTCCAGCCATTTGAAACCCTTTTCTCAATTGTATCAAGGCGTCATTGACTTGGTAATTACGTTAATACTCGATAAGGGTTTGTTATGATACTCTGAACTTTAAGGTGTTGATCAAGTTGATCTGCTCTTTATGTACAATGGCCTCCGCCAACAGGCTGCAGCATTTAGGCGCACCCGTCAGTTAGGGCCTACAATGGTAGTGATACGGAGACAGATCTTGGTAGGTTCGCCAGCAGGGGGGCAGTAACAAATTCTCCGCTTCCTCCTTTAAGTGGTTTCCACAACCTGCGCACTTAATAGAGAAAAGTCCTTGGAAGCTGTTTAACCATCTCTGCAAACCAAAATGACACTGAGATGTTACTCTTCCTGGTAAGGCGTTCACCAATATTAGAAAGGAACCAAACGGGAAAGAGTTCCTTTTGGTCGAAGCTAAACCGTTTGCGCTTCGTCTTCTACATTCTACAGTCTGATTTTTTTTTTCACAGTAGCAGTAAATCTCCTCCCATATAACTTTCTCAAAACATTAATAACTCATAAGCCCAAAACAGAAGAAATCACAACCGTGAAGGAAGTTTGGATATGTAATCTTAATTAGCATAAATTTTCGGCAACTTTAAACTCAAATTTCTCTAAAAATGCTGATTCCTTTGAGAAGCAATGCCTCGAATTCGGTTAAAAAACTCGGCCTTCGGACTCGTTTTTCAACTCCCTTCTCGGTGTTTGGATATCTGATGAAACACTCTTTTTTGTGTTTGATACATTACTTCCAAAACTTATAATCCCTCGCAGTTTTATCTTGGCCGGCTGATTAAGTCCCGAACAAGAAAAATGGGAGTCACTCGGTTCATTTTTGAGATATGAACGATTGATGCCAAATGTAGACCGTTTACGCTTGACATCACGGTGGCCATGTTGGAGGATTAAAACAAACAAACGGCGGCCATGTTGGAATAGGAGAAAATTCTTTTGGGAATTGAACTCTATTTTCATGCAAATTATTTCGGTAAACACTCCTTAGCGTGTTTCGGCGGGTTTTCCTATTGCTATGGTAACTATTATGTCGTGTTAAGGACGATTTCTTATTTAACAATAACAGGTATGTTATGTGGCGTATTATAACATAGCGCGCGTGCTTCCCTATCTAATTCCTATTGGCGTCATCATGGTACATTTCTCCACATACGCACGGCCGTGCGTTCATCTGATGACGTGTGCAACTTGTAAACAAATACAAAATGGTGTGTTTGTAATCTGCCAATAAGAATCTTTGTTTTTCTCAGTACGCGCATTGAGAGAATTTTGTAATCAATCACAAATAAACCTGTTTTCCGCGCACTGCTTTCTTGTCACTATGTTATAAAAGAATTGGTTCATGCTTTTAGCTGTGCGTATATCGAGTTATGGATGCGCTTGGGAAGTTTGGAGAGCACTGAAGAAGCTAGAGTTGCTCGAGGCGTAGCCGAGAGCAACTCTTACGCTTCTTTCATGCTCTCCAAACTTCCCGCGTGCATCCATAACTCGATATACGCACGCTAAGCATGAACCAATTCTTAAATAACACAGTCATTAATTTAATGATACAGTATGGTTCTGTAAATGCATTGAAGAACAGGGAACTATAAAATATTCAAGCCGGTCTAAGCCACGATTTTTTTTTTCTTGGTGTGTGTGTGCGTTTTTGTTTGCTTGTTTTTATTTTGTTTTTTTTCACCCATTTTTTGGTATTAGCGTAAGGAGAGGTTGTTGTTTGGTGGAGTTATGAACCAAGCAGACAAAACAAAAACAGAACAAAGTGCAGGTGTATGAACGCACTTCCAGGTCTTTCGTAACACTCTTTCTGCTTTCGAAAATAGTGACTGATGGAAGGGAGGTATGGAAGAGACCTTGATGGATACTTTAATGCTAGATAAGCCGGTGAACCGGAAAACGTTCATTGACCTCGCTCTCGTGTCTAGCCTCGTGTAATGACGTTGCCGTGGACATCGAAAAACGTCGTGCAGTGTGTGCAAATAACACAGTGCAGCGTTGGTCAAAGTCGGTGACAAACAAAAAAGTCCGCGTTCATCAGCTGAAGCTCGCATTACTCGCACCCGAGATAAAGGGATATGCTTTAAGCGGGAGGGGAGTTGAAAAAGATACGCAACGTGCCGACATTTCAGTCCCCTTTCTGGCCTGACTTATTTGTTGTGAATGATCTGACGTGACCGCTTTAATTTAGTTGGGCTTTCCAAAAGTCAATACAGAACATTCCCTTATCGATAATATCCAACCAGTTTCTCCACTGCAAATTAAATAAGTAAATAAACAGCATGTTCTCAATCCGAAAACATTCCGCATTCCACCGAGCATGTAACTATATAGTGTCACTATGCTAAACCTAGTCATCAAGTAATTTCTGGCATATTTATACCCATACCGTTTATGTTATTCTAAAGACTTCTTTATGAGACAGCATATCCTTTGAGTCTGCACTGAATTATGTTTTAATTTTCTTAAAGGAAAATCGTATTTCATTCGCAAATACGTCGCAGTGACGACCACCTCAACAGCACGAGCTACGACGTAGTTATTGCCCGTGTAATGGCTTGGGCTTTAGCCTATCCCCTCTCCTCCCCTCCCCTCCTCCATGGTACTAAATTTGAGTAATTTTAAGCGAATAGGTGTTTTCAGACGGAAAAATACATCACATTGGCTGATTCCTAAGATTATAGCCCCTTCCTCCGGGAAGCGGGGCTAACACCTGCATTTTAATTTAAAACCACATACATTACTTTTCAGCCGGAGAAGCGACAACCTGAAATACGTCTATCACGCAGCCTAGTCTATTTTAAAAGTAACTCTTTTTGTTTTGTTGTAAACGTGCAAACATTCAAAGCCATTAAACTGAATATTTTAGTAGACTAAAGACATGAATCATGATCTAGTTAATCTCACCAGGATGCCTCGGATTTGTGCAGTTGAATCTGTTGCAGAGTAACTATGAAGCATCATAGACGTGGCGTAATCCGTTATCTGGTAGTTGAAAAGAAAAAGAGAGATACGCATGCGCGTAAGTAGAACTCGAAGGAAATAACAGTATATTACCGGACGGATTAAAAGTCAAGATATGCCTCTATGATTCGTCGCAAAGAACTAGTGCTTCCATGAACTAAGGGCGCGTTCGATTGACCCCATTGTGGTATAAAAATAAACCGAATTAACCCTAGATTTTTGTTTAGAGGTTCATTTAGGAGGATATTTCTCCAACATTTGGTCTGGAAACGATGCTGAAAATCTCCTTTGTATTCCGATCACATCAAAATTCTCCGAGGTGATTTTAAGAAGTAAACTTTATTCCGAAATATGGCCAATCGAACACGCTTTAAAATCAAGTCTCCGGCAATCGGCCACTGCCCGTCCTGTCATTCGTAAGTCTTCGGCAATCGGCCACTGCCCGTCCTGTCATTCGTAAGTCTCCGGCAATCGGCCACTGCCCGTCCTGTCATTCGTATGACTTCGAGACGAAGCTTGTGGTTTCCTGATAAAGTCATTTTGAGTGTGCTTTTTTTCAAATTAAAGCCATTATGACCTTTTAGGTTGTGGAGCAAATCTCCGATAAAAAGGACTTGCACGTAACGTTAAATTACCTTTCTAAACACCGCATGGCGTGACTGTGGCCAAGGTTCCTTCAGCAGATAAATTAAATTTACAAACATTAGTGAAAAAGATAAGGGACAGTTAACAATGGTACCAAGAGGAGTTTTTACTAAGACCTCAGGTTGCAAAAATATTACAACTAAACTCTAAATGTTTGCACGCAATCTACAGGCCTTCAAAAAAAAGATAATTAGAAGTGGAGAGTACAGCTTACATACATGATATTATTTCATTGATTACATTATGGATTTGCAGGAAGGACTAAAGAAATCTGGCCAAGGAAAAGAACCACCAGGATCACTATTTCGTCATAAATAAATAATAAATAAATAAATAAATAACTCCTCAATTGACCACTCCCCTTAAGGGGCTTTTCGGGGCCAATGAAACAAATGATACAAATGAACGCAACAAAGTTAACAATCCCAACTGGCAGGAGGCAGACCAGACCCAGCTGAGGAGTTGTACCAGGGACCTCCAGATCACAAGTCCGATGACCTGACCACTAGGCCACGCTGCCTCCTCCGTCATTTATCATACCCTAAAAAATAAATCCAGGCAAAAAAGTCAGCCTTTCCCCACTAATTAAAGCTCGATACGATCGTGATCGCCCGATCGTTCACGGCCTAAGGGCAACACAACGAACACCGAAGCGGATGACAACGCAGGTAGCCCAAGCTCAATATACGAGTATCTGTAATGTACTATATTATTACGCAAAAGTAGAAATATAAGGATTTGTATGGGAAAAACGGTTTTTCTCAAAATTAAAAAAAAATATACGATTTAAAATGAAAAATAGCTTACCTTGCTTCATTCTTGTGTTTCTTTGTCTCTGGTACGGTTTCTGGATCGATGTGACTTAGACTCGTTGTGAGAAAAAGACCTTCACCCACCCCGAGTGTGAATAATTTGAGTCTTAGACCGGGTCGCTAAGCGATCTTCCAACGGTTTGGGGAACTCGGGTTGTGAATAAAGTCTCATCCCATGGCTCTCGAAGCAAATGTTTCAGAGTTTCGCGGCCCCTAATTCCTTCTCGGTGTACAAGCGGCTCGAATGAAGAAGACGAATGGGTAGCAGAGGTATCGTCCGTGATCTGGGTGGAGTTTCGAAGCGATCGAAGCCTTCGGAGCGAATTTATGGCCCTTTTCCTTCGGTGATCTCGGTTCGGCGGCTTCGTCCAATCACCAACCTTGGAAAGATATATATAGAGGGAAAGGAGAGGAACCCAAAACCACCTCAATCGCTCTTAATCGACCCAGAAACCGTACCAGAGACAAAGAAACACAAGACTGAAGCAAGGTAAGCTATTTTGCATTTTTAATCGTAATTTTCTTTTTTTTTTAATTTTGAGAAAAACCATTTTTCCCATACAAATCCTTTTAATATATACACACTCAGTGATCTTGGTGTTTTAAGCAATCTGATTGGTTCGCTATCTCTGGCTAATGAGCATTATTCACCCCCTACCGAGTGAATAATGCATAAGCCAAACAAAAACAAAATGGCGGGTGTAAACTCGCGTTTCGCCAGTGTTTCGGAATCAGAAATCTTAAAAATACAAGAAGATGCAGTACCTGAGAACACAAAGAAGGCCACGAAATTTGGAATGAAAGTTTTCAGAGGTAAGAGAAGACTTAACTTTTTGCAAACCAGTATTTTACCGTTCATTACTTTACCCCTTGCACGTTTTCCACGCGTGAAAATGTTGTTGAGATCACTGAGTGTGTATATACTAAAACAATTATTCTTCTCAATCTCGGTGAACAGTGGCAGAATATTTATTCTGCCACTATTCACCTCGATTTCAAAGAATAATTGTTAAATATTTCTACTCTTGCGTAATAATATAGTACAGTACAGATACTGATATATCGAGCTTGGGCTACCTGTGGTGACAATAGACAAAGAAGGAAACTTCGATCTGAACCTGAAAGCGCGCAAGAAGAGTACCCGGGTAACTCAGGAACTACTTTTGTACCGGCACACACAGTTCGAGGCTTCGCATTTCTTTCAGACCAGACGAAGAAAATGGTTCACATCTGTTCTAACGATACTAGACAGGTTTTGCTGGAGTTTTGTTGAAAGTTGAAGGGGTTGTTGTATTTAACTCCTACGTTGTGAGAAGATACTAACTTAAGTTAAGAAGCTAACGTATTCTAATCACCTCTTTCTCCAACAGATGACTTTCTTGTAATCCTCTTACCACAACTTGGTCGATTTCTGTCATTCGCATCACAATTATGGCCTTGAAAGTCCTTGGAATAACAACCTGATGGTTGATCAACAACAACAAAGACGAAAATTTACGGGGCATCATCCAACAATGGATTTGCATGCCATCGCCTTTCCTAAGACTTGAGACGGACGGCCGATAAACTACACTCACGAATTTGACATAAAAAGAAATCACTTTATAATTCAATTGGAATTGCTATTGTAAGAATAATGCGCCAAGATTAACACGGCACTCCTAAATCTCTGTACGGAACCTATGTTTTTCGTACGCGGCCCGGTATATTTTTAATGTGTGAACAGAACCGACCGACGGATTATTAGGCACTCGTGCCAGGATTTTGGGGCACTGAATAAACTCGGTACCGTACCGAAAATCCCGTGTGTGTAAACTAATTGCCGTGCCGTGCCCTGTGTGAAGCGGTCAGTGGTATCTGGAAGAACAGCCACTACGCATGCGATTTTCCAGGCACCTTGCGAAGTCCACAAAAAGTATTAAATTGTGTAAACGCGCATCGTCGTGTGAAGAAAGCATCCGTACCGTGCCACGATTTAGAAGTGCCGTGCCAATTTTTCTGCGTGTGTCAAACGGGTTTGAGAGATATAACAAAGAGCAGTACTACACACCGAACCATTTAATAAGATGTACGTGTTTCATTAAACTAACCTCGAAAACAAGCGCACCACCAGTATTACAAGTTGACCTCGACAACTCTAAAAGGGGGTAAAGCGTTTTGCAGTCTTGCAAGGCTTTCTGTATTTCTCTAAAATGAAAGAACAAACCCAACGTTCCAGGTTGTCCATCGGTGTTTGGTTGCAGCATGGAAAACGCGTCTACCTCACTGTGTATCTGTACGTGTAATTTGTATAATATAACTCGCTTGATTTTTGGCAGAATTTGAGTGTAGTAGATAATCACACATTTTGGTTGGCGTCGGCTGTGGTGTGTTTGGCTTGACTGGTACGCACCATGGGTATTTTGGTTCAATTTCGTCGCGCCAAATTGAAACCATGACTCAGCCAGCCAAAGGAATCGAAAAGGAAATTTCAAGTACAACAAGCTTGAAATAACTTTGAATTGAAATTAATAATTTTAATCAATGACACGATCTAATAAATATTTACCCTCTTAAGTTGGTCTTTGCCTTCTTGGCAGAGCTTGGCCCATCTAAACTTTGCACAGGTGATGGATGGTGTCTTTTTAGACACGACAAAGCCTGCTGTGCTTCTGAGGTCAGCTGGCGATTGGATCACAAAGAATAATGCGTTTTCACACACTGCCTCAAACCCTCGGCCTCAACGCCGGATATTTTTAATCATTCAGTATAAGGCATAACAGCTGGCTAACAAGGCTATGTTTTCCGGAATTATTTGTCACACTTTGCATTGACCTTACGCAGCACTGGCATTGCATTTAGAGTCGCCTTTTCCCTCAACCGTCACAGCTGTATTTTTTGCTGGCGTGCAGCAGAGAACTGGGGGCGAGCATAGTGCGCATGGGGTCTTGGTTTGTGAGTGTGAAATGCCAGCAGTTTAGGAATTGATGTCATTCTACAGCCGGCCTCACCTAGTTCACTTGTTCGTTTAGTATAGTTTCTCAATTTAAGCACTTTTAGCATAGATTTGCTATATTACTCCTTGTGCTATATTTAAGGCACTTTGAAAGACTGAAGACAGTGCCATAGCAAAGGCCAGGGGTACATGGTCCCTGTATTTCCAATAGTTCGTTTTCACTCACGTGACCAGCGGCCATATTGATTTACTGAAACAATAAGGCATATTTGCATAAAAATGGAGTTCAATTCCCCGAGGATTGTTTTGGGACACCAAAATGGCCGCCGTTTCTTTGTTTAGGTACACCAACACGGCCGCCATGACGTCATGTGAAAACTGTCTATAAATGCTTTTGTTTTTGTTCGTCTTTTGTTTTGTTTTGTTTTGTTCTGTTTAGTTTTGACTGTTCGTTTGTGTGTACTTTTTTGTTTAGGGAAGGTGGGGTATATATTCAGCTGTGGCAAATAGTCTTTCTCTGTAACATCAAGCAAACCCTCGATGAGATATTAATTTTTCCCACCTTTTCATGCCAGTCGTATGTTTCTAGAAGCTTGTCATAAAGGGCAGTTCTATCTTCAACTGGATCTAAACTTAAAAGACCAGTATTTCCTAAAGAAAGCGACCGGCTTTCCAATGATGTCAGTCCATCGCTTGCCTTGTCCAACTCACTATTCAAAGACACAGGAAACTTAAAAATACAAAATAATGTACAGAACAGTTCTTTCTATCTTTGATAATGGAGTTTTACCTTCAAGTGCATAAAACAGCATTAGAAAACTGTCTCCTTTATTAAATAAAATTATTTAAAACAGCGTGCAAAGAAAGTCATGTCCGACAGCCCGGGGCTAGTGGATTTTGCGATCGGGCTAGTGAATTCTGTGCTTAACTTGCCCGACGAGGAAACGAAGAAATTTTTTTCGGGCTAGTAGATGTTGGCTAGTAGGATGTCTGTTGTTGGTAAAATTAATTTTCTTTGCACCCTGTAAAATGTTATACATTAGTCTTGCAAAAGGGTACCATCACATGCACTTACACGTATGTCCAGAAATGCAAGTAATTAGATGCACGCTCAATTTTGATATCCATCACGAAGCATCCCATTATTGATTAAGTCCAAGCATCTTGTGCCTATTTCTAACAATAAGGTTAGGGTTTGCATTAGGGTTATTTCTACAGGTTAAAGTAAATGCAACTGTTTATGTTTAGTTGAAAAGCACAGTTTGGGGGACACCGTGACGTTTATTGCCGTGTTTCTGGACACAAGTGATGTTGAAGTTGAGAAGAAGAGCAAGGGGACACCTTGTGACGCTTATCAAAATTGGTGTGCATCTAATTACTTGCATTTCTGGACATATCTCATCACCACAAGAGACATAATGCAACATAACTGCCACTTTCACAATGACAAAGGAAAGTTATTCATCTTTCAAATTACACATTAAAAAGTTAAAGTGCACATAACTCAAAATAAATACTTTTTTTGACAAAAGTTAAATTTCAAGGTCATAAGGTAGTGGTGTGCCAATCATTGATTACCATCGATCATTGATCAAAAACCTTAACTGATGCGATAATCGACTATGGAAAATAGACAATCAATTATTGTAGAAAAACAAGAAAAAAAATAGTATCCACAAATTCATAAAAACATTAAATTCATGTAATTCATTACTGTTACTATTTGTTGAAGAAGAAAACTGGTTGACAAAACAATGTTGATGTGAAATGAACATGATGTCATTGATAAAAACAGTCCACAGTGAAAAAGTTCAAAAGTTTATATTACTTTGACTTGCATCCAAGTGAAAAAAATAAAGGGATTTTTCCGATTATAATCAATGATCGATCGTCAGGTATCAAATCAGATTATTTCTGATGATCGATCATGAAATCTCAGCCGATTCCCAACGCTACCATTGCATAAGGCATAATATCTATTTTCTATGTACAGTAATATCAACCAGTGTTATGGAGCAATTTACTGATTTGTTATAACTCAGGGTCAGTGAATTTGTTCAATCAGGATTTGCATTTTGGGATTCTTTTGCACATTTTTTATTGTTGTTTTAAGACAAATGTCTGGATAATTGAATGGATGAAGTTTGCCACAAACAAAAAAAGTAACTATTGCATTGTGCCTGACTTGTCTTCTGACTTAAATCTTTGAGTTGGGCAAATACAACATCAGCTGAGGCCTGATCTTTAAATGGTAGGATAACACGAATGGGGTCTCAGCATGCAAAGAAAGTCGTGTCCAACAGCCCGGAGCTAGTGGATTTTGCGATTGGGCTAGTGAATTCTGTGCTTAACTTGCCCGACAGGCAAGCAAAGAAAGGAATAATTAATAATTATTTTTTCAATCTGCTCGTGAAAAATTTTTTTCGGGCTAGTAAAAATGACTTTCGGGCTAGTAGATGTTGTAAAATTAATTTTCTTTGCACCCTGGGTCTGATCGATTGCTGACAGCCGGTGAAGAAACAGGTCGATCCGATGCTTTGGCGGCAATAAACCATGAGACTGCCTCATGTATGAAATGTTTTTTATTCATGAACTGAGACCTACTCTCAATCGAACTCTATTCGTGGTAAGGTTTTTAATCGCTTTTTTTTTTTTAAATGGGTTTCTTTGTATGTTTTTATTGTCTGTCTACACTTTTGATTCTTTTTATACTCCTTACATGCATAATGTACCAGTCAATTCCAGAACTGCCCATCCCCCCTCTCCCCGGGCAATCCCAGGGCATTTGACTCGCATTAAGCTCCGTACAGTGGGGAATTAATATTTTGACCCAAAATGAGGCCCGCCCGGTGGGGCACTTGACTTTCGTGTCAAAACGTCTGTCAGCGGTCAGAAACAAACGAATTTCGCAATTCTTTGATTCAGCACATGTGCCGCGTTCACGAGTCATTGCTCTTGTCGATTCCATGTGGGTTTTTTTGTTGTTGTTGTTGTTGTTGTTACGTTATATAGTTATATCGTGGAATATGCCTTTGTTTAAAGTGTGGAGCAAAGACAAGCTGAACAAGAAATTTGTAGTGGCTGAAAATTTTGCAGAACTTGTTTCCAAAGGTAAGCGATTCTGTTTATATTCGTGGAGGGTGGGGGATTTGACCCTCTTTGAAGCTCTAACGGGTGGGGCATTTGACCGTCTAAACTGGCAATATAGCAGGGAATGGGACCAAATTTTTTCAAAAAGGTCAAATGCCCCGGGGTTTGCCCGGGGTGGGGGGGGAAGTGCGGTTTTGGAATTGATCGGTACATAATTATATATTCATTGTTTCAATTTCACCATTCACTTGATAATGACCGAAAAACGGTCGAAACTGGGAATTCTACAGAGAAATGCAAGCTAAAAATATCAAAATGTATATCACGGACATATGATACATTAATAACCATAAAATAACAGTTTTTTAATGCTAAATTCGAATACCTCAACACTTTGTAGACACCGACAAGATTTTTCTTCAAAGTTTGATTGATATTTGCCCCATAGCTACACTCTCCAGCATCACTCGTCGATTGACTGGTTGCACAAGGATCACTTGAAATATCCTGGAAAACTTTGTTGACCGTTGATCTCAAATTATTAGCAGTTGAAATGCACTCGTCTACACCCCTGGCTTTGTCCGCCATCTTGTTTTTAGCCAGTGCCAGTTCCCCTCTGATCACTTTAACGATAACCGCTGACCAAATAGTCTCGAAAGTTTAGGCAGGGACTATACACTCCATTTTCTTGTCTAAAAAATGACGTTTCTGTGATTTCTTGAATAATAAGCTTTGTTTTGTCCAACAGAGGATTACCAAAACAATTATTAAGCCGTTTAGCTCGTACATGTGTCTATAAATTCACGGTGGATGTGTTTCATGACCCGAAGTCTGCGGACTCAATTTCATGAATAAGTTAGATGCCTGGTAGAAATTGTCCCAATACAGTACAAAGAACAGGGAAGGCGATGCGGGGTTTTCGCTAACATGGTCCAAGTCTGGCCACTGTCGGTCTTGTACAGGGTTTATTTTGGAACTATGAAGTTTAAAGAAAGATTTGTGTTTTGTTTATGTATAGTTTGTCTTCTAGTTCCTTTTCTGTGGATGCGATGGAAGATATCGGATCGCAAACACCCGCTGATGCTTTCTGTTAGTGATACACAATCTTTTTTGGATGGAATGGACTTTAACAAAATGGATCACACACATCGGCATCAAAGATCAAATGACGCAGAACGGCGGTCGTCCTCCGAGAAAACAGATCTCAAAAATCAAAAACCTAATTCTGTAGTAAACAAAGAAGAAACCACGTGGAACAAAGGAGTTAGTAACGTGGACGCCATAGATGAGAATAAGCGAAAAGATAAGGATGATGTGGAATACGAATATGATGATCCGTGGACACTGTGGAAAGGCATGGTGAAGTCAAGACAAGTAACTTCACTAGAAGATAATGAGTCAGTCAGTATGATATTAGAGGCAATGATGTACAAGCCAATAATAGCTGCTGGGGTTGGTTACAGAGGAACACAGTTGAAAGCCACTTTAATTCTTGAAGGCAAACAAAGAGTTGTTTTTAAGCCTATGCGGTAAGCCTGGAATAGTGAAGGTATTGATGATGTCACCTTTTGCTCTTCAGGTGATAATTATGCCACGATGGGGTAGTTCTAAATCGATTGGAACATTATTCATTCGGCTCACTTTCAGTTGATTTTTTTTTCTAAATCTTTGTGTAGTTTAAAAATACCATCAATTTGCCATCCATTTGGTTAAACCAAACCTTTGCTCACTTTGGTGCCTTTGAATAACCTTTACCTTTACTTTAGTCTCTGTTTGTGTGGGGAGGTCAACTTTGTTTTGGTTACATTATTCAACTCCTAAGAGTCCAGATGTGGACCAGCTATCGTTATTTTTAATGTTGGACATTAACACCAGTGAAAGGCTTCCATTGACAGCCCAGTAGAGTACTTGTACTTGACCTGGATAATACTCTTTGTAAAGCTAATGGCTTAAGCCACATTCAAAATACAGCCAGGTTATTGCATAAGCATTTTCAACATACTTCAATCAGCACCCCCTCTTCACTCCTACATATACTATTAATTTTATCAGCCCTCCTCCCCAGCACTGCCCATGGTTAAATGTGATTATAAGTTAGACTGCTTAGAAGAAGGAATAATTCTGCTCCCTGGGTGGGGTGATCACCACTCCTCCCTTGATAAAATGCCTTACCATCACAGGATTGCACAATCATCAGGTGAAAGCACCTGCAATCAACTAGCATCCAATTGTAATCCTGCATAATTAGTTTATGCTGAGTATCCTGTAACAGACAAAGGATGAGATGATAGTTCATCACAAGATAACCCAACAAGAAGTTACTCTCTGGGTGAAACGCTTCTTTGTCACAGAGTAAGCTGCAGCATTTTTTATAGTTTCCTCTCAGTGCTTGTGCAGTGACCAACTGTTCTATTGAACAGAGGAGAGAGAGACAATGTTGATACATAACTACAGTTGTTTGTTCATAACTACAGTGTGACAACGCTTTCCTTCATAGGTACTCCAGAGACTTTGTGGTAGAGGGAACTCCCTATTCAGGTTTTGACAGACACAATGGAGAAATAGCAGCGTTTTATTTAGATAGGTACATACAGCCACTCATCCTCGTTTTTGCCAACCCTTTTCAACCCTTTTTCATTGTCTGAAGCATACTGAAGTTCTGAATCCCCCATTCAGGATATTAGGTTTTTACAGAGCTCCACCAGTTGCTGGAAGGAGAGTCAATTTAGAGGAAGAGGTGGAACCTATTGGAGAGAAGCGACTCATGGATACATTTTTCACGAAAGGTGAGATAGCCACAGCCTACATGCTCGAAATTCTGCATTTGGGTATTGCTCACAAGACAACGTTCATTGTCACTTTCGTTTGACTTCCTTTTCTACCGATTTACTAGAGTTACATAAAACTAGAAGTGCCGGCAATTGTAGATAAAGGATTGCGTTTGACAGACATGCCGTTCGTAAACTGAAAGCAAGGTGAATACAGAGTACAAGGCAATCCATAGGGGGCCCAAGCTGAGATTGCGTATTAAAAGCATTTGTATGGAAATAATGGACGTTTGAAAAATGATCTAAAGATGAAAAATTGTCATTAAAAGAGACTTCACCTATGTAATGTTGCCGCCGTAGGAAGACCGAACTTAGACTGCGTAAAGGATTTGAATGGAGACAATGAACAATGGAAAAAATGATGCAAACTAATAAAACGATGAACATTGGTAAAGGAGACTTTTTTGCCTATATAATGTTGTCGTCGCCTGAAGTTTGTATGGCATCTCCGGGGGTTTAATTGGTTTTTAGGATGTTTTGTCATTGAGCGGTTAAGGCCTCATCCACACTAATACGTTTTCATTATTTTGAGAACGCATACTTTTTTATGCGTTTTGGCCTTTCAACCACACGACAACGCTCGAAAATGCCGATGAAAACGGACGGTTTTGGAAACGGTTTCCAAAGTGGAGCGATTTGAAAAGGCATTGTTTTGAAAACGCTCCGTTTCTAGTGTGGTCAGGTGAAAACGGAGACTTTTGAAAACGATGACGTAGAAAGCAAGAGAAACTTTTAGAACGCATTAGTGTGGTCGGGTGAAAACAATGAAGTAAAAAGCGTGGGAGACTGTTGAACTCAACGTTTTAACACATGCGCAATCCAGTTCCCAGAGATCGGTGAAAACGATACTAAAACGCTAGTGTGGATGAAAATCTTCTGCTTCGTTTTCGCCAGTGTGGATCAGGCCTAAATTATGGCAAAATTGAACACGCCCGTCAGAGTTGTCGAGTGCACTCTTGAGTTTATTTTAAACTCGCTAAAAAGCGATTTCAACGCTTGGAGATGCCGTAGAAACTTCAGGCGACAACATTACAATGGTAAACTCACCATTAATGAGAATTTTTCATCTTTGCCATAATTTTTCAAACGATCATTATTTGTTTCCATACATATCCCTAACGCAATCGCAGCCCACGCTCCCTATGGGCAATCCTCTGTACAACCGACTGAAACGGAGAAAATCTAGATTTCTTCCGATCTAATCGAATATTCACGCCAGACATAAGACTAGGCTTGCGTTCGCTCTCGTTCAACTCACTTTCTTTACAAAATCAATACGGTATCTTGAAACGTGAGAAAAGTTCACCATCCTGTGAGCTTCTTAATTTTTCGCAGGTGGTAATACATGCTTCTATGGCGTCTGTTACTACTGTAAGAAAGCAGATGCCGCATGCGCAAATGGTACAATCATGGAAGGCTCAGTGACTCTGTGGCTTCCGCCAGGATGGCATCTGACGAATTGGCGACATCCATGGCAGCGAACATACCGTGATGGCAAAAAGGCACTGTAAGTCTTACTTTAGGGAGCTCACGGTAATCTCTGTTTCTTGAAAGGACATGATTGATATATAGAATCAATGGAACCTAACCTTTAAAGCAATTAAATGAGTGGCTGCAACAAATTTGCGTGGTGTTTTCTTTGAGCATTTGAAATGAGCACATGCAACTTCGACTTCTCTTTGTTTCTTATGTGATCGATTTCTTCAGATGGGAGATTGACAACAATTACTGCAAGGACAAGGTCCTCATAACACCGCCCTACGATTCTGGTCCTCGACTTCTCGATATCATGGACACAGCGATCTTTGACTTTTTAATAGGTTAGTAAAGGCGGTACCTTGCCTCTAGTCGTATGCAAAGACATAATTATGTACAAAAGGATCTGCAGTATATTAAAACAGCGTGGTATCCTCCATCACAAAAGATCACCCTGGCAATGCGTGATAATGCAGCACATTGGTGCACCACGGTGTGAAGTTCAATAGCTGAGCATCCCCACTAAGTTGGCGTAGAAGAGGCAAGCTTATCAAAACAGAAAGAAGCGGTGAAGTAAAATAGCTGTGCTTATTGCATCCGTAACAAAGGCGCCTTCTCTTCGCCCTGAGAACGAAACAATGCTCGGTCGTATTCAATGTCCACATTAACCTCCGAGTCTAGTCTCCTTCGTCTTCCAAGAAAATTCCCTTTCTCTTCCCGACCTACCTAGGAAGATCGAAGGGCCTCTGCCCGCAGGGTATGCCCACATCTGACACAAGTTTGAGCTTTGTGAATCAGCAACGCTTTCTTGGTAATCTCCACTATTTTCCCAATTTTCCATTACCAGGCAATGCAGACAGACATCACTACGAGACCTTCAGAGATAAAGGTGATGGAGGAATGCTGTTACATCTGGACAATGCCAAGAGGTAAATACCACACTAAAATGCATGTCCCCCGACGAACTTATCACAGCATTGTCTACACTGCTCTGTAAAAAAAGGCAGTATCTGCTCATTTTGATGAAATGCAAAAATAATACGATAGCTTTGTTAGTAAGCCGCAAGGTGCCCACAACTTAGGAAGAGAGTTTAGTTGTAACCACCAGTCACGGTCCTGGGGCCCATTTCACGAAAAGCCCCGAAACGTTTCGGGCGTATTTCGGGTGCCATAATTCCTTCCGTATCTTGCAACGGAAGACGTTTTCAGCCACGAAACTTTGCAATCAGGTTTCTCTTTCTTATCTTTAAAGCATGTTGAAAGACCAGATTTTCGGAAAAAGCCGATCGCAGTTTTACAAATTACTTTTCGGGCCCGTAAAGTTTTCGGGACTTTCGAGAAACGGGCCCCTGCACAGAGCGCAGAATAATCATGCCGCATGGCAAAGACCTCCGTACAAAGGCCGCGAGAAGTGAGCCAGCATCAGGATTGGCAAGATCTTTGGACGATTGGCTTGTAATGCCACTGAAATATGAAAGGTCGTGTCAGAAAAATAACTCAAAAAATACCACGTTACCGTTGGGTCATTTTCTATCTAGAAAATAAAGAAGCTTTATTTATACATAAACAAAAGCCTCCATTTGGCGCGAAAATAATTATGCTCGGTTATTTGTCCTTGGACATTATCTGTTCCGAGAAGCGAACACATATGTATTCGGTCACGTGACGCATTTAGACCAATGGCGTGCGAGCGAAAATATTTGATGGATTATAAACAGTTTTCCGAGAGCGAAGCTCAAGGAAAACTGTTAGCTTCGAGGAACAGATAATGTCCAAGGACAAATATCCGAGCATATTTTTAAAGCCAAATTGAGGCTAGTGTGTTTATTATCCTTCAAATATTTTCGCGGTTCGAAGTTTTGGAAAGTGGGGAATATCACTTGGGGAATATTCTCGGATATTCCCCAGTTTTAGCTGGGGTATATTCGGTCACGTGACGCATTTAGACCAATCGCGTGCGAGCAAAAATATTTGATGGATTATAAACGGTGATATCTCAAGCTTCAAGCTTCTGGGGCCGTGTGTAGAAAGTATAACAATTGAAATAAATAACCAGAAGGACGCAACCAGTTGGCTATTAACAAAACCCGGTGGAGTTAAGTTCAGAGCAACTGAGGACAAATCAGTTGAGTTGAACCCCGAAGATCCGCATGCAAATTCTGCGCCCTAACCACTGGGTCACCCCTCCTCCTATACGCTAACGCCTCTAAAGATGCTGATTTACGGCAATATGTTATATTTTAGAACTTTTTCCTTTTTCTTAGTTTTGGCAATCCGCATCACGATGAACTGTCCATTCTTGCTCCAATTTATCAATGCTGCAGGTAAGCCAGTTACCTTGCGCTTCAGATTTTCTTGAAGTTATGAGAGAGGTCTTTTTCACTCCGCGGTCCTGTAGTAATGTTGGTCCGTAGGATCGATGTTTGGCGCGCTCTTAATTCTCGCCTCCCAAATTTCTTCCCGCTAAATTCTCCCTTTTTCTTTTCCCTTCGAATGCCAGCCACGAAGGGTAATCGACGTTTGGTCATTGGTACGTACTACGTGTACTTAAAACTGTGACATTATTGTGTAAGTACGTACGTTTTTTGTAGCAGTGGAATCCGTGGAAACGGTTAACAAACGTAGACGTTCTTCTACCAAAATGAGCGCGGGATGGCTCCGCAACTTTTACTTTGCGCCAAAAAGACAGACAAAACCCTTCCAACGACTACAGGGGTCCAATTACGATACAATGCGCCAATACCCAATTGCGTGACCCACGTGTACATGAGTAACGCAACACGACTCTTCTACATTTTCATTGGATAGAGAAGTAACCAAGTATCTAACAAGGTCAAGTATCTTTTCTTTGTTCAAAAACCCCACCTAGGATAAAACTCAGAGAAAATCAACAGCTTGAACTAAAAAGACTAACGTTTCTTTAGCAATTGCGTCCACGCCGGTGCGTGTACCTTTGTAGGTTTGAGGTCGCGAGGCTAAGCCTAAGTCAGAAGACTATGACTGAAGCAGATGTCTCTTTTTTTACTTACAGAATTCGACAGTCCACGTGGAATCGCGTTCGGTCAATAAGCAAACAAAAGACACCGCTCAGCGATATCTTGCGCAAAGCAACAAGAGATGACCCAGTAGCCCCAGTGCTTTCAGACCTTCATTTTAAAGCAATCGACAGAAGACTGCAAATTGCCATGAACACAGTAAAGGAATGCATACGACAGCATGGAGAAACTGCTGTTTTGATTTCAGATGAAACTATACAATAGAATAACTGTCAGGCTGCGTTTTATTCGTAAGGGCAACTGAAAAGAATTACTCCCAACAAAATAAATCGTACAAACCCAATAACGATGGTACAAAGAATCGACAAGCGGCATCCAATTTTTTTTTCTGGTAAAAATAAAGAACCGCCTATTTTAGCTGTCTATTTCAAATTTGCATCCGCTTTCCATGGAGAGTTAACAACACAGTTACAGATTAGTGCTGAAATGTACAGAATATTAAGAAAATATTTTTCTTGAAAATAATTGTTATATTTTGAAATATACGCCTGTTTTGCCGAAGTATACTCCATCTTCATGAGAGGGGGTTCGGCAAAGAGATGTACCTATCACTGCAAGACTTAAAGAGGAGGACAAAATGATAGATACAACCTAATAGCTATAAAAACAAAATAAAATAAAAAGCTAATACATACAAATGTACATATACATATTAGAATCATTTACGTAAATTTAATACGAAAAGAAATTAATATGAATGATATCCTAATTAAAATTTGATTCTCATTTAAGTGCCTCTTGACAAAATGGTGGTTTTGCTTTGTTTAAAACACTGCTAGGCAACGAGTCTCAGTCTTTAATAGTTCTACTGTAAAACGAGTTTCTGTAAGTTCCGTAAAATAAAATGTCGCCTAATCCCCTTGGGATAGGTACAGCGTGGGAGTCGATCTAAAAATAACTTGAGACCTATTACCTATGGAAAAGGCATGTATGGGGGATGCCGTCCCTTCCCCTTTTTAATTACTTTCATATTGTGTAACCCATTAGTTTGTGATACAAAATAACAGGTTCATGCCTTCTGGTCATCCTCAGGACGAAGCATTTAGTTCGGATTAAATTTCAACCATTTCTGTGACCAGTATTCTATGGTGGATAAATCAGTTTGAAGTTTTTTCAGTATCACTTGTCTACTCTATCATATAAACTGTATAAGATGGTGTCATCTGCAAACAGGTATATGGTGGAAGAGCAGTTATCACCAATGTCATTTATATGTAAGAGGAACATCAGTTGTCTTACGACAGTTCCTTGAGGAACACCAGAAGATGCATGAACTGCAGGAGGCGAGGCACCATCAACTGCAACAGACTGTTCCCTGTATATCAGCGAGTTGGTTAGCCACTGTTTGAGATTGCCACATGTGCCATACTGATCCGGTTTACTAATTAGTCACATGAGGGTCACCGTCAAAGGCTGAAAAATCCATAATGATGAGATCTGACAGTTTACCGTTATCAAGAGCCTTCATCGCTATTTCCTCAATTGTAGTTATCGGTGGGTGCATTTTTTTTGGGACTATTCTGTGTATTCCTATTCCGGTAGGATTAACGGAATAACAGGAATAAGGCTTTCCAAAAAAACGCGTATTCAGAACACAGAATGATTCTTGTAGAGGAGACCTGAGAACTAACGCTCGGAATAGTCTGGACACGACTAAGAGTGACATTTGGCGGCCGCGCAAGATTTTGGCGCCAAAATAATCCCCCAAAAAACCGCGTATTCTGTGTATTCCGAGTAAACCATATTCTGTCTATTCCGTTCATTCTGCTATCGAGAGTAGAATGAATACTCCCTTCATTCCGAAAACGGAATAATTCCCCCCCAAAAAACGCATAAACCGACCATTCCGGCTATTCTTATTCAGAAATATTCCCAAAAAAATGCGCATGGTATTAGCTGGGTTTCACAAGAAAAATTTCTGCGAAGGCCATGTTGAGAATTAACCGGGATAATGTTTCTTCCCTTGTCATAACAAACTTGGCCCATCGTTCTCCCGTTTCTCTTAAGCTCCCCACAAACCCCTCACTCTTTTCCTTCGGAATTTCAGAATGAACCATTTTATTTAAGGCAAAAACTGACAGATACCAAGCAGCTTCCTATGTGTTATTTCATGGGATTGAATTACCACCCAGCACTATCGTCTTGGGGGCTAGGCCCCATCTGGTTTTTTCAGTGGTGCGTTTCTGTTGTCCGTTTGTTTGTTTGTTGGTTGGTTGGTTGGTTGGTTGGTTGGTTGGTTTTCTTAATTTTATACACCTTTCTCCAAAATGGCCGCGCTTTTAAGGAATGGACAACTTGAAAAGTGATGGGGAGGGGTGGGGTAAAAGCAGAAGAAAATTAAGAAAGAAATGTGCACAAGCACTATCATTTGCAAAGAAAAAGGCCATCGAGTGAAAAAACATAAACATTTCCACCTTAGGTGTACAAAGAAAAAAAAAACAGTCTTGCGTCTCCGAAAATCACCCCACCCCACCCCCAATCACTCTTCTAATGGTCCATTCCTAATGTTCTTTTGTATTAAAGTTGGCCATTGTTGCCTCGTTCTTAAGCTCAAATTCGAAAAAATATTTTGCCTTGAACGAGTTAACAAGTCTAATTCCAATAGAGACAAAAGAACATCAAAATGGCGGTCATTTTGGAAATAGATGTAATATTTTATGTTGCTTGGTTTTCTTGAACCCACGCGTACGCAAATTTAAACTTTATTGGTAGACACTCCAAGGAAAACTACGGTTCTTCGTAGAAAGGGTTGATTTTCATAAGAAACTGCTGTGGTACAGCATCAGTGGACAGAAAGACGTATCGGCTGAGTTGATCAGGTAAATAGGTGACCGTAAGTTAGTCCTTTATATACAAAAAAATAACCTCTCCGGCGAAGAGCTAACGCGCAGTCGAAACGGTGGTCGTATCTTACGATCACACCTTTTAGGCGCTTGTTTCCTCCAACTTTCCATGACGTCTATTGGGCACAATAGAAAGTGAGCATTTTAGCTCAAACAAACGAGCTAATGCGACTCAGTGGCTGTTTACATCAGTAGAGGGAGGAAGATCCTAGGCGAGGCGGATCATCCTAGCGCCATATGTTTTCTGTATTCAGTTTACATGCAAAACATTGATCGTCCTAGTGTTAGGATCTTCCTGACTGAGAGAACTATAGCAAGATCTTGACACCATGTAAACTCCATTCACTCGGAAGATCCTTGGACTAGGGACCAAAAAAAAACATGGCGGCTTCCAGATTTTCAGCAGCTTTGTTTTACCACTTATGAAAATTTCTGCTTGTAAACCAAACGGAAAATTGTTTCGCTTTCTCGAATCTCCCTAGTGCTAGGATCTTCCTCCCTCTACCTACATAGCCCCTTAGAGCGCTTTTCAATCCAGTATCGAAAGTAATTAGGCGCTTCCTTTGGTTTTGGTTTTGGCTTGCTCAACGATTGGATCAAGAAACTTCTGCGAACTTTTGAACAAATCAGATGCAAAAATAAAACCAACGACCATTTTACCATTCCCTGTTTGCCATTCCCGTTTTGCCATTCCCGTTTTGCCATTCCCGTCTTGCCATTCCCGTCTTGCCATTCCCGTTTTGCCATTCCCCTTTTGCCATTCCCTTTTTGCCACGCTTGGTGCTGGCTGCCCTGCATTCTGACTTGCTGCATTCTGATTGGCTAGTCAAAGCAAGTCGTGAATTACTTTGATCTGTGATTGGCTGAAGGCTGGATTTCCTTCAGAGCGTGATTGGCTGAATCTGTAATAACTTTGGTTTTGGTTTTGCGACACTCAATTGAAAACCGCTCTATATAGCTAGTTCTTGCGTCCCACGACACCGTCAAAACCTAAAAATGCAACTGTTTATTTGATCAAAATATATCATTCTGGTTCCTTAATTAAAGACAGAATCATAACAGAGATTTATAAAGAAAGTATCAGTATAGGTGTAACTAGTGCTGTGTAATTTTTATTGACCTATGTTTTTGTTTGGTAGCAGTTAATAAAAATCCGCGCTCTCCACCGATAAGTCAATAAGTCCCTTTGTTTGCGCTCAGTTGTAACAAGAGATTTTACCACAGTTTTCACTTATACCAACCCCCACCCGTGACAATGCTCCGGCAAAAGTTGTCCGGTTTTTCGAGCTGTCAATCCATTGTGACTTCGTGTTTCAACTCAGTCACTCCCTTTAAGCCTGCACCTTCCTCGACATCTTGCACAGTTAAATGCCCATGATGAGAGGTTTCACCGACCTGTAGCATAAGTTTGAACGGTATTACAGTACACGCGGCGTGTACAATACAATATGGTACAAAACAGAAACCCAACAGAGTTAATAACCATCCAGAGTTAGACTTGAACTCTGTCGGCTCCTCCAGCTCCGTGAGCTGCACATTCCTGGGCCATTTGCACTTCACTTCTCTTTCTTCCAAACACTATTGGAGTACGAGGATTGTCGGTAGATTGCACCTGATGGGCTGAAAAGAGAGGAATCACAACATTGTCATCGAGAGGTTTTTTAATCCCTGATTGGGAATTGGCCATTTCCGAGTTCGATTCAGCCTCCGAGAGGCAAAACTGTTGTGAGGGAGGTTAGTTTTACTTTACAATGGATGTCAACAATTTTCGCAGGGTGAGGTGGGTGGGGTGGGTGGGGTGGGGCGGGGTTCGGTTGGGTTGTGTTGGTTAGTTGGTTGGACGATTTCTTGCCGTTTAGTTTGTTCAATGGTCGTTTAGGTCAATTGTATTTGTTTGTTGGGATAATAGGTTGGTTAATTGATTGAAATCCTGGTTGGGAAGTTAGTTTGTCCGTGTCGGTAGGTAAACGGACAATATTCTTATGTCTAGGATTGCACCGTAAGAGAATGCACGCTCTTTATGATAACCCACGAGTGAAATACCTCGATGTTCTTTGATCATCGGGGTGAGCGTAGTCCTGAGGACTGTTGTCGGTCAAGTATACTTGACTCTGAAGATGACTCCCGCTGGGGTTGTGGAAACGTCAGTCACCAACAACAACAGTCCTTCTGAGGGCTATGCTCACTCGGACGATCAAAGTACATCAAGGTATAAACGTCGTAACTTGTCTTTGATAAACGTCATGAAGTTTAATTACCTAACCTATTTAAAACAATAGGGTTAA
>BLFK01000866.1:1114115-1115929 GCA_014634185.1 Astreopora myriophthalma
AAGTCGGACTCGTACGGGCGACAACTGCCATCGCATTTCAAGAGCATCAACTCGTCACCAATCGATTTTTTAGATTGAAACGGTTAAATAAACAACAGAATCCTCATATGGCTACACTGGGCACTAGGTTCTATTCACACACAGCTTGTTACAGGCAAAACCGAGGTGGAAGAGAAGAGAGTGCGTGGCGCCTCGTTCCTTTCTACTTGTTCCACGCTTCAAGCTATATTTGGGTGACGAGCAAAGCGTCGGGTAAACTAATACAAAGTACGGCAGAGCTGGGAAGGATTTCCGTACAGCTCTCACACATTAATTAAACATGCATATTCCTACTAACCCTCTTCCAGAAAGTAGGAGCGTGAATAGAGTTTTGCTAAGAATATGCATGCATAATGAGTATGGACCTGTACAGAAATCTTACCCAGAGTTGTGTCCTGACCACACGCAATTAAATTATAGGTCGTAAAAAGCTCCATGCAAAGTTAATCAGAACACTCCTAAAAACCTTGTTCCCTGAGGAATAGATTTCAATATGATTGCTATTATCTATGCCGGAGAGATGCATCTCCTTCGTGCCCTCAAAACGCCTCGGTTATTAAGCCAACTCCGGAAACCCTTATTGACGTGGAAAATCTATTTTTGAAAAATTTACCGAACCAAATCATTTTAGAAAGCAAGACGCACGTCTCATCTTTCAGATCTGACTGAAATGTTTCATCTGGAATATTCCACGACCTCATGTCTGACTTCATCTACATTAAATTCAATGGCATTACATTGGCCAAGCCAATTGATTTGGGAAAACCGTGGCCGATGTGGAAATGAATGACATGACGCGCTCTTGGCATAACTATTGGCCAAAAAAAGTGATGATTCATGGTGACTGTGATACAATAAAGCAACTTACCACACGACGCTGAGTGCAGAGACAGGAAATAGAGGCAATCAGAACTAAGGTAGCCTTGTTAACAAGAGGAGTTGGTATGAACATCTTCAACCAAAGCCTACAATTTGGAAGAGATCGTTCGCACTGGGTAAGTACATCAAATTACAAGAGTTCTCGTTGACGCGAGTTTCTAACTTTTAAGGGCCAAGATATTGTTCTAGGGATGACGATCCGTTGGCTACGTACGTTAGCCCAGTTCAACCTTTGTACAGTACACAAAGCGAGGTGCTCATAAGAAACTATCATCAAATTTGATTCTGTCTTGATAATGACTCAGCATTTTGCCCTACAGTGCCCCCTCCCCTACCCACCCTTTAAATCTCTTATTTGAAAACTTGAAACACTGGAAACTTAACCAGCCTCAAGGAAATAGCTTTTGAATTTTCGCGAGAGGAAGTGAAGTAAATTCATGATCAATTTACTCTGCTCTCCAGCTCTGTGCCTAATTTCGTTAAAAATAGTGTCAAACCAATCAATCCTTATTCCGTTGAGTTTCACAACGTCAACCCAGCATGTCACCCTCCCCAAGGGAGGTCTCCCGTGCCCTCTGAGTGACAGGGTGAAGTAATCGCTGGCATTTCAGACTACGTTAGGACCTGCCTCCTAACAGGGACCGCGGAGGGGATGGGGCTGGTAGGGCCGCGGCCCCATCACTTTTTTGCGCCCCCGGCCCCCACCTTTTGCGCTAAAAAGAAAAATAATTAAAATAATTTTTTTATTTTCAATTGTCAGCCCTGCCACTTTTCACCTTGCTCCGCGGTCCCTGCCTAATAGTTCCATAAAATACTTTTATAAAAACATCCAGTTTTCCCGAATGTAATAAATTAATAATAATTACTAATTAATAATAAATTAATAATAACATCTA
>BLFK01000866.1:1122147-1134908 GCA_014634185.1 Astreopora myriophthalma
GGGGGGGGGGGGGGAGGGAGAGAAAAGTTGTGTTTACCTTTTTCCATTGATTATTAAATTAATATGAAAATTATATCTCCATTTCATTGAGTCTGTTACAGCAACAGTAGATCACAGAGGATGCCAAAATTAGAAACACTGAATGCCGAATCCAATCTGGAGAGGGTTGAAGCCATTTTTATGTACATCTATAACATCTAATAATTATTGACATTTAGGTGACCTTACAGAACAAGAAATGACACAGCTTCAGAATGGTTTGCCTAACGGTATTCTCAGAGGTAGGTTTTAAATGGTTTCTCCTTTGGATATGTAAGCTTACTTGACTTACCTTTAATAAGGCTTGTTTCCCTTCCCTTTCCTGACGGGTGCTCCATGTATTAAGGACAGTAAGGTTACAGTGCCATTCTATTAAATTGAACCATAATATCATCATGATAAATTATTGTTTTAGTATTAGGTTTACTAAGGGTGCATTCTCCTAGGACTATTCTGTCTCCTCCTATTCCAGTTTAGGATTAATGGAATAACAGGAACAAGGTTTTCCAAGAGAACACGTATTCAGAAAATGGAATGGTTCTTGCAGAGGTGACCTGAGAACTAACATCCACAATAGTCTAGACATGACTAAGAGTGACATTTCGTAGCCACGCACAATTTTGGCGCCAAAATAATCCCAAGAGAACACATATTCTGTGTATTCCAAGTAACCCATATTCTGTTGATTCCATTCATTCTGCCAACGAGAGCAGAATGAACGGAATACTATTCCATTCATTCCGAAAATGTAGAAGAGTGCGGTGTCATGCATTACTCATGCATGAACGTAGGTCACGCAATTAGGGTATTAGTGCATCGCATTGTAATTGAACCCCTGTAGTGGTCGAAGTGTCAGCATCTTTGAAGAGTGTTTTGGCGCGAAGTGTGAAGTTGAGGAGCCATGCCGCGCTCATTGTTAAAATAAACGCCTGGAAAGTTTGTTTAAACCGTGTGCTGTGGTTTTCTACGGATTCCACTGCTACAAAAACAGATTAAGCCCCCCCCCCCCACCCCCCACCCCCAAAAAAATGACCATTCCATCTATTCTTTTTCCAGAATAGTCCCAAAAATATGCACCCTTAATATTGTTATGGTACATTGTTCTTTTCTGGTGTCACTCAGTCGCTCCTTCTGAAATGGGGTAGGCACAAGTCAATTGGTTACACGTATGGGTAAGTCCCAAAATCCTAAACTACACTTCTGTTTAGTCCTCCAATTAATCTACATTTGGTGCACTGACTAGGACATCATTACAAGCAGAAAAAAAAAAAAGCAAAACTGATGAAATTGTTGAAACTGTTTAATCCTCCGATTAATCCACATTTGGTGTGCTGATTAGAACATCATTAAAAGCAAAAGAAAAGCGAGACTGGTGAAATTCAACCTATTGCTTCAATCTATCGCAAGAGGTCTCTCTGGTGTGGCCCAGATTGTGCGTTTCTCAAAGGCCGCGAAACCTTTCGGGTGTACTTCAGGAACCATCTTCGAAACGAAGACGTTGCAGGTCATGAAACTGTATCAAGATGTGTCCAAAGACACAGGACGACTTAGAACATATAAATTAACAACAACAAGCTACATACTTAATGGCAGGAACAATTAATGATGCAATGCATGTCACGCAACACGTCACACAAAACAAGTGCAATTATTTTGTTTTTTCTTATCATAAAAATATCCTAAAAACACCACCTTTCCAGAATAATTGGATCGTAGTTCGGGACTTTCGGGAAACAGGGACGCCCGAAGCCAAGTTACACCTGTAAGTCACAAGTTACCCAGGGTCTCCATTTATGTCGAGATTCTTTTAACACATATATGGGGCGAAGTTCAAGTCTGGACATTTGTAAGAAATTGCACCTAAAAATCGATGCAACTTACCATATCGTAGTTGTGGCTGTCCTTAATACTGACACGGAGGTTCGGAAAACAATGTCTACTTCACCCTCACTACAAGGAAAACGGAAAGCTACATGGATGGCACCGCCACCTTAGCTTCAATCGACTCCATTCCAGCACGAAGGTTTTCACGATAATCGAATCCAGTCGGTAAATAAACACACCAGACTCGTGGAATAGGAGATGCTCGAAACCCTAAACCTATGCACCTATCAATGTTTAGACGGAGAGGGGGGGGCACGGGCAAAGGTGCGTCATTTGAATTTTCTTGCAATTTTTGGTCAAATTCCCGACCCTTGGGACTAGAAAATAGTTCAAATTTGATAAAACATACACACCTGGCCCCAGTTGTCCAAACGATGGATAGCGCTATCCGCCGGATAAATCACTATCCACTGGATAACTCAATTGGTTTTGCTTGTGTTTATCCGGTCGATAGTGTACTCCACACGGTAAAATTCAAATGACCCCAGTCCTCTGCACGGCCAAATTCAAATGTCCGCAGTATGGAGCCACATTTGTGGTCAAATTCCCCAGAGAGGGGACAGCAGAAGTGTTCAAATGCCGCACCTTTGCCCGTACCCCACCCCCCCTCCCTCTAAACATCGATACCTGCACTACTGAATCCTATCCAACTAGCTAAGTGAAGCCAGGGGTGTCTTGAAAACAAAGACCCCCTAAGACCCCTAATGTTACGTTGCACACCCAAGAGTATGTTCCTAACCTAAGAAAATGTAATTTTGCACACCTAATGTTATCTTGCACAACCAATGTCGAGACAACTCATGAGCTTAAAGGTCTGGGTTTTAACCGCTGACCAGTAGATTAGATAATTCACGATCATTTGCAAAATGGCGGCAAACGAGGCACGAAGCACCGTCTGTAACATGCTTCAGGAAATAAGCCGTAAATTAATCACTCGGAACTTACGATCGGACGAAATAAATTACATTTACCTCACAATCGATAGAGTAGAACACATATTAGCTCTGTGTGTACAAGTATTCAGCGTCGAGAAAGAAATATTTTCGCTTCTCTCCGAAGCCAGGTGTCTGATAGGTAGTGAACTACCAGCAACTGCTCAAGGCTTTCAGTCTGTTCTCGGAGATGCACCATTCTGACCATTCGAAGCATTTGCCGCGGGCAGAGAACCTGCACTACTCGAAGTGCTTGCAGCGGGCAGATATTGAACATCACTGGAGGAACTTCCTTCTCTTTGGCTTTCCAATTTATTCCCCTCGCGCAACATCCCAACTGCTCGGTTTATTAAATTCAGAGCTCGATCAAAGCTTAATCCAGGCAGGGCCGCCATGTTCTGCTCAAGGCTAGTGTTTTGCATGCTATTGTTATTTAAAACCCCCAGAGACCAGAACGGGAGATAGAAGGGAGGGAAGGCTCGACATAGGTCGAGTCTGAACACGACGTACACGAAAAGGGATACAGAGTTTTTTGACTGATTTGGACTTGAACGTAGCAGTCAAGGGAATTTGTTTTTGCACTTTATTTATTAACGGTCAAAAAACTCTGTATCCCTTTTCGTGTACGTCGTGTTCAGACTCGACCTATGTCGAGCCTTTCCCTCCCTTTATCTCCCGTTCTGGTCTCTGGGGGTTTTAAATAACAATAGCATGCAAAACAGCCTGTATTCCATGTAAGCTCCCATAAAATGTCTGATAATTGTTCAGTGCTGGTCAGCGGTTAAAACCCGGACCTTTGAGCTCAGGAGTTGTCTCGACATTGGTTACGCAAGACAACTAGGTATGCAAAATTCTTTCAGGTGTGCAAGTTGACTTTGGGTGTGCAGTATAACAGTAGGTGTGCAAAATTACATTTTCTTCGCTTAAGAACATACTCTTGGGTGTGCAAGTCAACATTGGGTGTGCAACATTTGAATAATTACAATATAACGAGATTCAATAATATCATTTTATTGAGCAATAATTGAAAGCTAAAATGGAATGATTACCACTGCACACGCAATATTTTTTTTGACAGGAAAACTGCTTCATAGCGTTGGGGTTTCGTTGGGTAGATATATTAACCGAGAGTGAGGTCATTACAGGGAAATCTCGGACCGAGGCCTTGAGGTCTGAGATTTCCCTGTAATGACCGAACGGACGAGGTTAATAAGTTATTTATTATATGTCCTTTTTAGCGCTGGAAAAGAAAAACGGGAAGCGTTTTTTAATATCCTTTTGCGCGCTCAAGAGGTCATTCGAGGTAATGTTCACTGAACCGAAACAAACCTGGCCATGCGATCGAAACCAGAGGTGACATACAAAACAGTTTCTTTGAAAGTTAGACAAGTTTTGTCTTTATTACAACAAAAAATTTAAAAATATTCATAATGCCCGTCATTACAAGAAAATCTTGCCCGCTCGGCAGCCAATCAGAGCGCGCGTACTATTGTAGCCATATAATAAATCGCTAGAATTCTTGGCATTTTAACTAGGACACTCAGTCGGTGCACTCAGTGCGTTGCATTGTTGAATAGGCGGGGTTGGGTTGGGGGGGGGGGGCGGAGGAAGTGGGAGTCATTGGGTCAGAAGAACTAGGCCTTACCCCACATGGAAATAAAGATAGTTGAAAAGAGCAAGTTTATGTAGTTGTTGGACAATAAAGTTTTTTTGTTCTTGTGCTCGTTGCCCGCGGTCTCCCACTTGACAATCCTCGATTTCGTGAGTAAGGAAAGACTCTTCGTTGTCTCCTGTTGTAATTTGTGTAGCCATAAATTTCGCGTGGATTGTATCTGCTACTCAAACTGCTTGCCGTCGATGTGCTGCTCGGGTTCAAACTCACTCCTTCATTCTGCTGATCATTCTAACTTGTCTCACGACGCTGAATGTTGAATCTCTGCTTGAGTTCCTCTTCACAATGTCGAGAACTGGGTGAGGTCATCCTGGTCATAGCGACATGAGTGGAATGAATGCCTAGTTGAGTAGATCGAATGATTCTCCTCACAACATCCTCGATGCTTTCGTCGGCCATATTGTCGATCGGGCTTTCCTGCCTTTTTTATTTCATTACTCGTGTCTAGTCCCCCTCGGAAATAGCCCTGATCAAAAGCTGTCGTCTGTCTTCTTGATTTATAAAAAAATAGCATCTTGAATTGCAAAACATCGAACTTGGCATTCGAGGCGCACACCAACAACATGGCTGCAAATATAAGGATTTGTATGGGGATCCCGGTGAATGGGTTCTAGAAGATTCAGATTCAAAAGGCGTCAATAAAAAAAAGACTTACTTTATTTCCATGGTGTGTTTCTTGCTTCCTGTGTGGTTATTTTCCTGATCTAACCTGTTTTAAGCGATTTACTTGTTTCCCGTCTTTCCACTCAGTGGAAAGACGCCGCGGGGAAACAAATAAATCGCTTAAGTAGGAAAGCAAGAAACCCACTATGGAAATAAGGTAAGGTTTTTTTATTGACACCTTTTGCGTACAATTATCTTCTAGAACCCATTTACCGGGATCCCCATACAAATCCTTACATTTGCAGCCATTTTGATACTCTTAGAAAGCTTGAGCCGCCTGTGGTAAAATAAGTCCCCGACACGTGAAGGGGACTCGCGGATCCCGATTTGTTTGTGTAATGTTTACTGAAATTGAGTTCCGTAAGAGAAGTACTGGTCGGCGTGATAATGAGGACAAACTCGAACAGAAGTTGCTATTGTGTTGAACATGAATCAGAACAAAGGATATCGATTAAAAATAATTCATGAAAAAGAGGGAGTCATTTCTTCCTTTAGTTCTTAGATAGTTCTTCATTCATTTATTCATTCATTCCTTCGTTCATTCATTCATTAACGTCATTCATTCGTCAGTTTATTTCTTGAAATTTTTTTTTACGAAAACAGGGGAGTGTGTCAAAATACGAATAAACTTCTGCTCTTGCTTATTGAGCATGAGCACAATAAGCAAGAGCAAGAACATAAATCAGAAAAAGCAAGTGACCACAGGGCTCGTGAAAACACAGATAAAACATGTAAAACATGGCTGGAACATCATGTTGCTCCGGATAACAATCAAGGGCCGGTTGCTCGAAGCCTGGTTAGCGCTAACCGTTGGTTAAGAGGTATCAAAACCTATAGGTTTCCATTGTATTTAACGCTGGTTAGCGCTAACCAGGCCTCGAGCAACCCGGGCCCAGAACAGAAGAGTCGTTTCTGCATTAGTTGGCTCCCAGTCCTCCAAATATGATCATCATTTGCTAATAATCACGCTGTTTTTCTTAGGTCGTGGCAGAATAATCCAAACATCAAATAGCCCAAGCACCGATATCTCCACTGCCTCTTCATCAGGTAAGATTAGCTGAATCCATATTAGAACATGGGAAGCTCCTTTCAGACGTAATTTCCTATGACATACTGCCGTCTAATATAAATTTAACCACGGTACACCGTCTTGAATTTTGTTTAAAAAAATGACAACATTAGGAAAAAACAAAAAAAACAAACACACACACTAAGAATTATTTTCCCGTCTAATGTGAATAGAAGACGATTGGCGGTGTATAAGGACCAGTCCTAGGCTGATTTTTTTCGTCATTTAGTCTCAAAAATTGACGAAGTTCACGTCTTTTTATATAAGACCAATTTTTCGCATTCAGCGGAGATTCCAGGTCCGGCCGTCGACGAAAGTTTTCCAGCCGGATTCAGCAAATGATAAATTATGGACTTATACAATAATGTCTCCTAACTCTGTCGTATCTGACTTTTGAACAAAAAACAAGCCCACCCCTTCGTGAGGGTCTGTATGGGGGCGGGGGGGGGGGTCTAAATGTCAGTTGTCAGTTAAAATTTAAGACATTTATCTGTTGTCAGTTAAATTTTGGCCATTTGTCGGCCGTCGGTTAAGTGGGGTATAATAATTAACTAAGAAGTAAAAATATTAGTTTTTAACCCTCAAGGAAACAAATTTAGGATATAATGATTAGATTTCTGAATTGAAGAAGTGATCCTCACACTTTCTGGACAATTTAAGCAATTGTCTCGTATATGCACTTGAAAAATTCAAGTGACTTCAACGGAATTAAAACCCCTTGCTCTTACCAACTGAGCTATGAAGGTCGTGGGTTCGAATCCCGTTGAAGTCACTTGAATTTTTCAAGTGCACATATTGGACAATTGCTTAAATTGTCCAGAAAATGTGAGGGTCACTTCTTCAATTCATTTCTAACCCGCACTTCACGATTAGATTTCGGTTTATGAAGACCAAAGAAAACTTGTTTTCCTAAGTTGTCTTATTTTTATTTTACATCTTATTTTCCATAAGTTGTCAAATGGCCTAGGACCGAACTTGTCGGCTAGCAGGAGCATATAACCCGGAGCGTACAACTCCCATACAAGGGTTATGTCTCGGCATTTTTACAGACCGAGTTATTTTTAGACATGTTTTTCCCGCGAAGAGTTGTTCCAGTTCGCACGCGTGCAAGCAGTTATTTGCGCAAGGCTTATGATTGGTTAGCAAGGCTCCTGTGGGAGATTGAATTCGCGGGAAAACTAATCTAAAAATAGCTCGGAACTCTGAAAACCCCGTGACACAAGTATATTGAAGTTGAATGCTCCGGCTTATGGGCTCCTACCGCTAGTCAAGGGACGGCAAAGCGTGTTTTGAATTGGGTGGGCTTACCGAGCGAGCGCCGGAGGCGCTAACTTGTAGGGCGGTTTGGGGGAATCCTCCCCCAGAAAAGTTTGAAATCTTGAAGCTCGGAAATGCTACTTTCAGCATTCAAATTTTAAACCTAAGAAATCTATCAAATGCTTTTTTCACCAATTCGACTTTTTTTGCATCGTTACCTACTGGAATGCGACTTAGGTGCCGCTCAAATCCCGTTTCCGAATTTAGGCGATAGAAACTCACGATTGGTTTTATAACTTGAGTCAGCAGGGGCCCATAACGCGGGTTATAATTATAACGGTTATAATTGCCCATCGTTTTAGTTAAAGGCATCTCCTGCCGGTTCTGGTCCGTTAAAAGATTATTCTAAGAAATATGATTGATATGGATGACTTCGGTTGAGGTCGCAAGTTCATCCAGCCGGCAGGAAACTGTTCACAACCTATGGCTTTTTGTCAATGAATGTTATTCCTCACGATCAACAGAAAGTGTCCTTATTGACAGAAACGAAGTTTCGTCGAATATGCCACCGACTACTCGTCAAGGTAAGTTCAAATGAAATCGTTTTTCTACAGATTTTTGACTTGTCCGAGATACCTGGGAAAAATTATATTCCAAGTGCTTATACTTCAAACACTAGCAACAACCTCCCCTCCCCATCCCCTTTCCGCAAGCGAGGGGGAAAAAACAGGAGGGATGGCGCACTGAGAGCCTGGAACCGAGGCTACTTATACAAACGCCCAAAGTAGAATACGAATATTTCGCTAACATGCCAATTGAGTCTTACGAATAAAAATACAGGCATATAAACTGTTCAAATTACTTTTTACTCTGTCAAATTACTTTGGAAGGTCATAGTCGCAAACTTGTTTGTGTGTGTTTACGATTACACGATTCCACAAGGCTTTGCAATTCGATTTTGACTCGACATTCACTCAAATCTTTAACGCATGGATGAAGGAACCCGAGGGGCTCAGGTAAACACGGGCTGTCTTTTCTCGCCCTCACCCGAGGCGCCCCCAATTTGTAGTCTTCTAATCGTTATTTGGGTAGTCGCACAACACTACCGTAAGTGGCTGAGCGCAAGCTGCGCTAAAGCTCTGCCAATGGATCCTTTCGACTAGATTTTTCCAGCACAATTTTCCCCTTTTAGACAACTAAATAATACTTGCAATAGTTCCGGGAATCTAAGCAAGACACGTTGGTCACTGTTAAGGAAGCCGGAATGAAAATTGCCAAGTATAGCGCTCATACACGACGACTTGTTCTTTTTCTCACTTTCAGAGAACCCTCTTACGCCTCTGGGCGGCGACTTAGATATTCAACGCATTCCTGAAAGTAAGCTTCAATGAAGTAGTGTTAGAATAGTAACTCTAATACCAATGACATTGGATTGATACAATGTAACTGCTAGAATGTATAACTTTTTATATATAAAAGTGCAAAAGACGAGCCCACTACGCAGGGAAATTCAAAGTCCCCTCAGTCCCTTTGTAAATAGTGGGTGGTTTCTTTAACGTTCCACAGCACACAGTCTATGAACCGAAGCGTTCTAAGTCGAGGCCGGCGGCTTATAATCTTTATCCGGAAAGACTAGCACTTTCTTGTCAGTTATTTTTAAGACCCTGAGCGTTGGTCTGGCCGAGGTTTGAACCCATCAAAGTGTAGTGCTCTCGTTACCGGCTAACCGGTCGTTGGCATCAGAGACAGAAACAGTGAGACAGTGACACTCACAGCGTTTGACAGTACCAGTCTCACCACGAGAATACGAATTAATAAGGTCAAACAACGTTGTTGGGTGCTCAACCATAACGCAAGATGGTATATGGGTAATTATTGATACCTTCACCAAACATAGCGAAAGCTCATCCGTACTTATTTGTCGAATTCAACATTAATAGCGATTTAAGCCGCGAAGTTGTTGCAGAATCACATATTTGTCATTACCCATATTACCTTTAGTTTTTGTCTCGTAAGAGACGTTTTTCTCATGTATGCATGCTATTTCATGAACCACAGGAGATTGAATGTAATTCAAAATTTAATGAAGTACGATCGTCCGGGTGAGTGTAGTCCTGAGAAGGACTGTCGTTGATGGTAGTGACTGACGTTTCGACAACCTGAGCGGGTCATCTTTCCAAACCAGCTTTCTAGTATGAGCCGTTGAGACTCTACCGTCTCCACACAACATTGAATGGAGGGAGGAGGGACGAAATTGTCGTGAGATTTGCTATTAAGTAAGCCAGGCATACATTAAAATGTAGTAGAAAAGCGTAAGTGTCTTACGTAATGTGTCCATGATCATTTTAGAACTTGGGATAGGTAACTCGAAATGCCACCCGTGTAGGGTCATAGAGCCAGTCACCAACCTTGCTCACAGGTTTGCATGTTATTCCTTTTTTAAGACCTCGTTATAACTGACATGTGGTCGTTGCGTTCTACCGATGACGTTGATTGCATGGTTTTCCATGTCGAAAAGAAGCTTGATGTTCCCGAGACCCCTCAAAAGAAGGCGTGGCGGAGCGTAGCTTTGTCTTTGGGTGTCGCTCCTGATGTTTTGGACCGGATACGTATGCCAGAAGCAACAGAACCTCTCCTTCAACACTTTAAAGCCAGTGGTGGTGAGCAGCCGACACTGAGAAAGTTCGTGAGAGCGCTTATCATTTGCGAAAGGAAAGATCTTGCATCCATCATTTGCAAATGGCCATATCACCCTGAACTCAACACCCATCCTAGGACTCACTAATTGTTATACGTGGATCATAGTGGGGTGCATAATGTACACATTCCATCAAAATTAACTGGGCAAAGATTCACTGGGCAGACGACTTACAGTGCATACAAAACAGGTGTCTGGATATGATAGGCATATCAAGAACATCTCTCCCAGCGTTGGAGCAGAGATGAATGGAAGCAACAAAACGTGAATTGGAAAGAGTGATAGAAGACATCAGTCATCCCAATCAAGTATTCTTCTCAAAGCCAAGTATAAGTCATGGTTACAATCTACAATCCAAACCGCCTGGCCCAGTAGTCATACCAAGGACATGCAAACTCTTTTATAGCAAGAGCCGCAAGACTGCTAAATTATTAAATGTATAGTATACCTATATACCTATATTTATATTTATTAAAAACTGAATCATTGGATAATGCAATTCAAGACTTTTCATTGGCTTAGCTATCATGGTATATGAGCTAATATACCATAACCTCCAAATATGGTAAGTGTACGCGTCAGCTTAAATTTTTTCCCCTGAGGAAACAGTCTCGTACCCAGAGTCCTCAGGCTCTTTGGTCAGCGGGTTGTCGCCAGGAGAGACTCTGGGATAATGAAAAAAATTCGAATTTTTTGATTGGCTGTTACTTAACAACTTCTAAAGAAACCGTCACAGATTTTGTGGGAAAAATGGCGTCCACTATCCCAGAGTCTCTCCGGGCGCCCACCCGCTGACCAAAGAGCCCGAGGACTCTGGGTACGAGATTGCTGAGGAAACAATGGCGGCCGGCGGAAATCGCTTCGCGCCGGAGTTAAATGAAAAAGAAGTCCTTGAACTGTTACAAAACGCAACACCAGGGAGCACAAAGAGAGCCACAAAGTATGGCATGAAAATATTTCAAGGTTGCAACTTCTAAACTTTATTTTGACAATTTAAGCATCTGTGTTTGTAGTTTAATAATGCGAAGCAAAACAGTGCAAGTTGAAATTCGGGAATTTGTTGTTAAAAGTTGAAATTCGGGAAGATTTGTCTACTGTTGGGGGCGTTTTTAATAAACCAATTATTCCACTCGCGCTTGTTGGAATAATTGTTTATTATATTCATTACTCCCAGGTAAAACCGTGAGGTCTGGAAATCATTTTATTGTAATTTTACATTATTTCTTATACTGTAAATCCGTTGTAATTCTCTGTCAAAAATGGATTATTAAACTTATTATTATAATTCCCAATACGGAACAGCACCGCATGAACAAGAGTGTTCCCACCAGCATATTGCGGGGTGTTGACGAAGTAACAGCCGCCTAGACGGTCTGGAAAGCGTCCCGTCGTATAGAACTGCGCACTCGACGGTGTGTCATAGAGAAGCTTTACGGTTTCTGAAATATTCAACACTCTGCACATTTCCTTTCCGACATAAAAAGGAGACTATGAACCATGACCGACCATAACAACAGTCAGTTACAGTGTAATTAACGTTTTTCGCAGTCTCAGGCTGCGTAAATTATTTATCTGTCAAACATCTTGATAACCGGACTGGGTAAAAGACGCCGATAAGGTCCGAGAATGACTATTCCCAGTCGCAATGGGTTGGTTAAACCAAAAATGGTTGAAAACGTGTTGTATTCATTTGGGAACTTTACACCTAATCAACCAAAACCGATTTTGGTCGAAAATGGTTGATCCCAATAAGACACGATCTTAAAGTCGCTTCCACTTCAAGTTTCAAAGCAAATGCGTAAAGATCACGATTTCGTTGTAAATGCAATGGAATTTTCTAAACATCCCAGAAACTTCTAAATATCTTTTAAAATATCTGGATATTTTTATCTACACTTAAATCAGCATATCTAGCCTAGTATTTGAATCAAGCCCTAACACACGGGAATTTCCGCACGTGCAAAAAGCATGTACACTTAATCGGCGTTATACTTAGTATTTGTATTAGTACAAGTTTCGAGACCCAAAAAAATGTGCCTTTTGTATTCAGAGAGACAAACACGTCAACATGGGCCGACCAGAACTCTCTCTTGAAAAATAGGACGATACACTCAAAGAGCTTTACTTTATTAGAAGGTGATACAACGGTTCTTAATTCAAAAGTAATACAAAAAGTCTCCTGAAAATTATTGAAAAAGAAAAAGTAAATACAATTTTTTTTAAGAATGTCCCTTTTAATAAAAGGCTCGTTTTCGTCAGCGTTTTAAGTCAATCTTTCTCAATTTTCAACAGGAAAAGCCTTTGTCTGAGAAGCTAATTTCTTTCTTAACTGCAAACAATTAAAATATTTGCGACCTTTGTATTCCTTTATCCGCGTATCCGGAATTCTTTAAATCGAAAGTGAAAGTACAGTAATACCGATTACATTAGATCACGCCGGGAAAGACTTGCAATGGCGCGGATTCAGTGCGGAATGTGTTTGCTTCTTATGGCGCTGTGATCACTTTTTCGTGTGCGGCAGCTCAGACACCGCACCTCAAAAATACG
>BLFK01000866.1:1137411-1152411 GCA_014634185.1 Astreopora myriophthalma
GCGGGTTCCTTTAACGAGGGGTGAATAGGGTTGTGCAAATCCGCCGATCTGTCAGGATTTAATAAAGAAATCCGTCGATCCGTTAAAAAATCGTTAAAAAACCGTCGATCCGTTAAAATCCGAATCCAATCAATACTTGCACTTTTCATTTGAAAGATCCACGCTCCGAACGAGATCAGCGAGATCATCAATCCGAACTTTATTACGGGCAAAATGCGGGCCAGAAAGAAGGATGAAACCGCAATCCGCTGGAGTTGCAGGATCCGAAAATCCGTTAAAATTTCGCTCTGAATCCGAAATCCGGGCAATCTGCCGGTCCATTGGCCTATTCACCCCCCTCATTAACGTTCTTTTTTACAAAATAATTGCACTCACAACAGAATTACATTTGGAGCCATTATTAAGCGTGGAGAAAGCTAAAACAATTCCATTCTTCCTATATTTGAACGAGGCATAATAACAAGCAGTGATATAAAGGAAATATTCTTAAAATGTGTTGATGGGGGCACAATTTACGGATGGCTGCTGGAAGTCTTCTGGAAGCTCTAGCTTTTCCTGAACGCGAGGAACCGTTTCGTTCGGTTAACACTGAAGTTATACGCTCCGTAAAATAAGCAAACTATTTTCTGAGGTGACCATCGAAAAAGGGAAAAACCCCCAACCTCGTGAAAAAATATGCGCGTCGGCTAACGACAGATCAGCATTTAAAGATGGTATTTTCGTGTTTGGGTTTAATATTTTACAGCAGTGTAGCCGGCAAAAACATTAATTCCAAGAACGCGTCTTGTATTAAAATCTATCGTTCATCAGGAATCATTCCAGAAATGTTAAGTTCATGTCTATTCAACTTGTATTAACTTCCTTTCTGGCTGAATAAAATGTTCAATAAACAAAGGCTGAATTTTTTTCGTACATCCATTTCGCAATTTCCTCATCAGTCTGTTTTCTTACAATACAGCCAATTACGGGGCCGGTAGACAACATAACGTGACTGAAACTTTTTTTTTTGCCACGAAGCTCGCAGCAAATCGGCGACTACCGGAAACAAATATAAGCCACTGAGTAAACACATGGAAATCGTTCCAACCAAAAGTTAGGGATACTGATACTGGAGTCTCCGTGAAGTCAAAGCTTAACTCCTAAAATTCACCACAGGGGCCTACAATTTTATTCACGGGCAAAAAGAAAACAAACCAGTTGAAATGAACACCAAGAACAATCATGTGATCATGTTGTTAATTACGTGCTTATCGTAATACTGACCATGACGTCACGGTTTATGATCTCCACATACAGTATCGCTCACATTCATACGTGAATGAATGGATGCATGGCCAAAAGCGACGGCTTCTGTTCTCTCGACATCGATAACCGTTTGTACGCTGAGGAGAGAGGAAACACAGTATTGTTGTAGTTTTGATATCAAAATTCTAAAAGTTTGTGAAGAACTTCGACCTCTCTCTACCAACTGAGAGATTTTGCTGAGGTAAACAAATTATGCACATCTCACTTCTTTTAATCTTTAACCATTATGGTTTGATTTGTTTTGAACCTATTTAGTCTGGATCCTTAGTAAAATTCAAAACAAACAGGGTATTTGCGAGGACGAAAGCGCGACTTTGGCTAACTTTAAGCTTACTGAGTCATCACGTATCTTCCACATTTGCAGAAGACAAATTCCGGTTAGGAGTGATCAGTCCGCGTGAAATCTACAGGTTTCACCTAGACCGCTGTCTTGGATCCCGTTATTTCTTCACTGAGGTGAAAAGGCAGGGTTTAACTACGTCATGATGAAGTCCTTGACAACCATCTTACAGGTACTGGTATGAATGTCAGCATTACATTAGAGAGATTTATAAACGGCAGGCTGCTTGTCATAAAACCATGAAAATTCTCTTATTCTAGCTTTTTTTTTTTTTTTTTTTTTTTTTTTTTTTTTTTTTTTTGCACTTGCTCGATAGCTGTGGCCAACAGGCAAAATATATGCTGAAGTCAAATAAATTTCATGAGTTTTTGGTAAAAAGCCTGACGTTTTGTATAGTGTCCATTATACGGATACGTGTGATAAAATTATACGAAATTTATACAAGTATTATGTTAATGTGTACAAGCTTTTGGAGTGTCTAAATATTTTCCCAAAGCAATGTTTCAGCTGCTAATGTTAGATTTCCTTCTTTGAGGGAACTTTTGTATTTTTTATTGTAATTACACTTTTAAATAACATGTCACTCCAATAAAATTGCACCTAAACTGAAATATTTCTCGTTTTTAACATAACTCTCTCCACAAAAGGCAAACATTTGTATTTTGTGATTTGCTCCTCATAATTTTGGTTTTTAGGTGCTATGCAAGCTATGTAAAAAGTTAGCAAAACTAGCAATCATTTGTACTCACGACCGACCTGTGAGGTGCATGGGTCTATTTTTGATTTTACAACACAAATTGTTTTGCAATGCAAAAATTCGTTAAAAACTTGAATGCAAAGCAGTTTGTGATGTAAAATCAAGAACCGACCCATACCTCTCACAGCACGAGTCATGGCTCCACTGATTACTGCTAGTTTTCGTAACTTTACTCTAGTGAGACACATAAAAAGCAAAATTAATATCTGCTTAAATGTGTTTGCTATGGGTGAATTTACCTTAATTGAAAATGTTTGCTTTAAGGTACACTTTAATTTAACCCAGTTAAATTTTAAAATTGATAATTACACATTGAAACTTCCACAAAAAAATGCAGCCTCTCTTGGCCAGGAAAGCTGAATGACATAACTTGTGCACACATCATCCAGTGACACATTTTACACCATAAGAATTGATCCTCTATTCACCTCTGTCCAGTTATTGTACACAGAAAATGTACACAACAAGCACTGAAGATCATAGCATATTACACTCAGTGTTAGTTGCATGTGTTAATTGGGCCAAGCTGTTTAAAAAGTGCATTTCATTTCTCCTTCTGCAATGTTACTACAGTAGTAGTACAAATAATATGATCACAGATAACAAGATGCCTTGATAGATGTTTATGCTCTGTTTTCATGCAAACAAGATACAGTAGCCACACTAAAAACTATTCAGGTCACACCTAAGTGAGCTAAAAGATAGCTAGGCTTTAAAAATTAGGTGTGTGCAGGGATTCTAATTTAAAAAAAGGAGCTTTTGGGTGCAGTCAAGGTGCAATGACGATTGCCAAAGACACAGGCCTCTAGGGGTCTGGGACATGCTTCCCCACCAAGATTTTTAAAATATAGGCCTCTATAAAGATGCCATTTCCTTCACTTTAAAACCATGGTCAAAGGATAATTGTCTTGGCTATCAGTGAAAGCTGAGGCCTATTAGCCCTCAAGGTAAAAGAAGGCAGTACACCACAGAAATTAAACAATAAAGGACAACTGTGATAAAACAACTATTGAAGCAGGAAAAACATTATCTTCCTTTGCCACAGGAAGTTAAATTCAAAAAATAGGAGAATATTGACCGAGAATGGGAGGCCAAAAACAATCGCTGAAGACAAGAGGTTTCTGGCCAAAATGGGAGGGCAGGAGTCTCTGTGTGTGCCAAAGCTCACCATGGCAGGCTATCGATTATAATAAGGCCATATCTTAACAATATTACTGCTTCCAATTTCTCAGCTCTACTACCCAAGCCATTTTGTTGACAAGAACAAAATAGCCTTCCTGCCCAGGGGGCATAGTTGGAAAAATTATCCTGTCTACCAAGTGAATCTAACAGCTGTTGCATTACATACTGTTAGTACTTTCATTACTTTGTTTTGATAACAATAAATGCACTGACAAGGATAAATGTGTACAGAACACATTTTCTCATTTTCCAGAACAAGCAGAAATCACAAAGCACTGTGATAAAATTATTTATTTAATAGATTTTACACTTTTATAAAGCAATCACCTTGAAAAGTTCTTGAAACGTTTCATTGAGGAAAACAATCCTGTCCAAATCAAGCCTGAAGTAAAAATTCAGGGGTTTCAAAAACTTTTGAAATATCTGTCAATGGTAGCCCATTGTAGGCAGCAATTTGGCAAGTTTGTGATAAGATTTGTACTGAAAATCAAGACAAACTAGCCAGCGGTCAAAGGCAACGTAGGCCGCTGTATACTGCTGGTAACTGGCTTCTATTCATTTGAAACTCCTGAAAGTTACAGTTGTGAAACTGTTTGTATGAAATGCTACCTCTCATTTGAAGATCGTGGATTGTGCGAACAAAATATCAACTAACTGATTCCCTGAATTTACTGTACGTTCTTAGACTGAGGATCAAGAAAGATAGTAAAATTTTTGAAAGCAAAGTTTATCGCCTTATGTTTCAGGTGGGAGTACAACTAGTTTTTTTAGCTGGAGCTCAAGGAAGGTGTGGGGTATCAGAATACAAAGTGTATGACTCAAAAAATCCAAACGGACCAGTAACTTGCAAGAAATGTCCAATATGCCCCCCAGGATATGGTGTTCCTAATCAATGTGGTGGCCGAATACCAAATGGTACATCCACAGACTGCAAGCCATGTGAAGCCGGAAAGACTTTTTCCAACAAAAATGATACATCCACTTGCCAGCCTTGCCATGAGTGTGATAAGAACATTGTGCAGCAGGAATGCACTCGTACGCAAAACCGCAAATGTGGAGGCTGCCCTCCAAAACATTTCTTGAACTCTATACTTTCCACATGCGAAGAATGTTTCTTCTGTTGTGAAAATGTCCCAGACAGTGGACGCAGGGAAGGATGTAAAGGTCTAGGATTACCAAGGAATGAATGGTGTGAAGCTAATGATGAAAACAAAAGGTGCAAAGACGAGGCTTCACAAGTTAACAAAACAATCACTAGCAGTCCCACAGCCACTGTCACGCCACTGACACGCTGGAACAGGACCACTGCCTCTGCAGTTATATCAGGAGACCTCATTAATTCTACTAATGCAGAAATAACTGTTAATTATGCTGGTAATGATATTGAAAGTGGAAAAAGCCTTTTACCAGCAATAATTTGGACATTTGTATCACTTGCACTTGTGGGCATTTTTTTTGGTATCCTCCGCTTTTTGTACCGAAGATATTTTCCAGTCAATCAAGGACAATTGGGCTCCATGCACAGGAAACAAGAGCACACCGATGTGGAGCGAGGTATTTATTGTTATAACTTAATCCTGGAAATTTTTTCAAAGAAATGAATTCTAAAGATGTCCCAGTGAAAGCTGCAGGGGGGGGGGGGGGGGGGGGGGGGGGGGGGGGGGGGCTGAGAGGGGGAGAAAAGTTGTGTGTGACTTTTCCATTTATTATATTAATATTAAATTTATATATCCATTTTCATTCAGTCTGTTTCAACAATGGTACATCACAGAGGAAAATTGAAAACACTGTGCAGAAACCAATCTGGAGAGGGTTAAAGCCACTTTTACATACCAGTATAATGATATCTGATTATTATTGACATTTAGGTGAACTCTTAAAACAAGAAATGAGAGAACTTCAGAATGGATTGGCTAAAAGTATTCCCAGAGGTAGGTTTTAAATGGTTTCTCCTTTGGATATGTAAGCTTTCTTGACTTACCTTTACCGGTAATAAGACTTGCTTTCCTTCCCTAAGCCTTTCAAAGGTCTTTTCCTGGTGGGTGCTCCATTTATTAAGGACAGTAAGGTTACAGTGCTGTTCTATTAAATTGAACCAATAATTATTGTTTTTAATTAGTATTAGGTTACTAAGGGTGCATTGTTTTGGGATCATTCTGTCTATTCCTATTCTGGTTTAGGATTAACAGAATAACAGGAGTAAGGTTTTCCAAAAGAACATGTATTCTGAAAATGGAATGGTTCTTGCAGAGGTGACCTGAAAACTAACACTCAGAATAGTCTGGACACTACTAAGGGTGACATTTCGTGGCCGTGCACAATTTTGGCACCAAAATAATCCCAAAAGAACATGTATTCTGAGTATTCCGAGTAAATTGTATTCTGTTGATTCTGCTCATTCTGCTGTCCAGAGAAGAAGGAATGGAGTACTTTTCTGTTCATTCTCCTCTTGACAGCACAAAACTATTCCGTTCATTCTGAAAACAGAATAAGTCCACCAACCATTCTGTCCATTGATTTCTTATTCCAGAAATAGTCCCAAAGAAATGCACCCTTAACATTGTAATGGTACATTGTTCTTTTTTTGTGTCACTCAGTCCCTCCTTCTGAAATGGGGCAGGCACAAGTCAATTGGTCACACAGATGGGTCAGTCCCAAAACCTTAAACTAAACTTCTGTTTAGTCCTCCAATTAATCTACATTTGGTGCACTGACTAGGACATCATCAAAAGCACACACAAAAAAGCAAAACTGATGAAATTCAACCCATTGCTTGAATCTATCGCGAGAGGTCTTTCTGGTGTGACCCAGATCATCCGTTTCTCAAAGGCCGTGAACTTCGGTGTACTTCGGTGTACTTCGGTGTACTTCGGTGCCATCTTCGAAAGGAAGATGTTGTAGGTCGTGAAACTGGTATCAAGATGTGTCCCAAAGACACAGGACTTAGAACACAATTTAACAACAACAAGCTACATACTTTAATGGCAGGATCAAGCCAAAGAAAAAAGTGATTACTTTACGTACGGGAAATTAATAATGCAATACCTGTCACGCAACATGTCAAACAAAACAAGCACAATTATTTTGTTTTTTCTTATCATAAAAATATGCTAAAACACCAGCTTTCCAGAATAAAGTTAGGGACTTTTGAGAGACTGGGACGCCCTAAGCCAAGTAAAGTCACAGGTTACCCAAGCTCTCCATTTGTATCAAGTTTTTAAACACATATGAGGCCTTCCAAGGGGTTTTGCCGACAGGCGAAATGACCTCAAAATGTGACGACAACCTTTTTCCAAAACGCCGACAGGAACTGACGGAAAAAGGGCGAGATTTTGTTACAGCGACATTGTCCGTACCAAAACCGATGACGGGCTAGCTCTAAAACAAAGTTGACACCAGAACCCACTTTGGAAGGCCTTAGATACGGGGGGCGAAGTCTGGAAATTTGTAAGAAATTGCGTATAAAAATCGATGCAACTTACCATATCGCTACTTGTGGTTGTCCTTAACACTCACACAGAGGTTCGGAAAACAATGCCCACTTCACCCTCACTACAAAGAAAACGGAAAGGTACATGTAGGAAGATGGCACCGCCACCTTAGCTTCAATCGACCCCATCCCAGCACGACGTTTTTCACGAAAATCGAATCCAGTCGGTAAATAAACACACCAGACTCGTGGAATAGGAGACGCTCCAAACCCTAAAGCTACTGAATCGAATCCTCTTCACCTAGCTAAGCGAAGCCAGCAGACTTTGTGACACTCGTACATCAACATTCCAGAATGTCTTCCGGAAGCCGTGGGAGTCGAACTCGAGACGCCTGGTGACGAGTAAAAATTAGCCCCCGACACTCCCCGACACGGGAAGGGGACTCGCCAAATTGCCTGTACCAGGGGATCCCGTCAGCGTGATAATGAGGGAAAAAACTTGAACAGAACTTGCTATTGTGTTGGAACATGAGTCAGGACAAAGGATATTGATTGAAAATAATTCATGAAAAAGAGGGAGTCATTTCTTCGTTTAGCCGGTCTTCACTCATTTATTTATTCCTTTCTTCGTTCGTTCGTTCATTCATTCATTGTTTATTTCTTGAATTGTTTATTTCTTGAATTTTTATGACGAAAACAGGGGGGTGTGTCAAAATAGGAATAAATTTCTCCTAGCATGGGCACAGCAAACAAGAGCAAGAACATAAATTAGAAACAGCAAGTGACTGCAGGGCTCATGAAAACACAAATACGATAAAAAGAACGGTTTCGATACTGGTGATGATCAGTAAATTTTAATGAACTCAGTGATCTTGTAAAACATGGCCGGAATATTATATTGTTCCGGATATTAAACAATCAGAACAGTAGAGTCGTTTGTGCATTGGCTTGCTCCCAGTCCTCGAAATTTCTCACCTTACATGACCATCATTTGCTCATAATCACGGTGTTTCTTCTAGGTCGTACCCATGGCAAAACATTCCAAACATCAAGTAACCCAAGCACTGATATCTCCGCTGCCTCCTCATCAGGTAAGATTAGCTGAATCCATATCAGAAGACGGGAAACTCCTTTCAGACGAAATTTCCTTTGACATAATTGCCGTCTAATAAAAACTTAAGCACGGTATACCGTCTTAAATTTTGTTTAAAAAAATGACAATAGGGAAAAAAACACGCACACACACCAGGGGCCCGTTTCTCGAAAGTCCCGAAACTTTTCGGGCGTATTTCGGGAGCCATAATTCTCGAAGTATCTTGCAACACGAGACGTTTTCAGCCCTGAAACTTTGCAGTTAGTTTTCTCTTTCTTATCTTGAAAGCATGTTAAAAGACCAGACTCTCGGAATAAGCGGATCGCAGTTTTACAAATTGCTTTTCGGGCCCGGAAACTTTTCGGGACTTTCGAGAAACTGGCCCCTGGAATTATATCCCCGTCTAATGTGAATAGAAGCCGGTTGGCGGTGTATAAGGACTAGTCCCAGTCGTCTGATTTTTTTTTTCGTCGTTTAGCCCGAAAAATTGACGAAGTTACTTGTAATCTGAACTTTCAGCCGTCTCTTCCCTAACCCTAGTAAGGGGGCGTAAGACCAGTTTTTCGCATTCAGCCGAGATTCCAGGTTCGGACGTCGACGAAGCTTTTCCAGCCGGATTCAGCAAATGATAAATTGTAGACTGATACAATAATGTCTCCCAACTCTGTCGTATCTATTTTTTTTTTTTTTTTTTTGTATATTTCATTTGAATTAAAAAAATCCACACCTTCATGGGGGTTTGGATGGGTGGGGGGGTGTAAATGTCAGTTGTCAGTGAAAATTTAACACATTTATCTGTGGTCAGTTAAATCTTTTTGGCCTTTTGTCAGTTGTCAGTTAAGTGGGTTTTAATAATTAACTAAGTAGCACAAATATTAGTTTTTAACCCTTACGGAAACAATTTTACGATGTAATGATTAGATTTCTGTCTATGAAGACAAAAAATATTATTTTCCTAAAGTTATCTTATTTTTATTTTATATTAAAATCTTATTTTCCATAAGCTGTCAAATGGCCCAAGACCGAACTTGTCGGCTAGTTCAGGGACAGCAGAGCGTATTTTGAATTGGGTGGGCTTACCGAGCGAGCGCCGGAGGCGCTAACTTGTGGGGGGAGGGGGGGTCTGGGGGAATCCTCGCTCAGAACAGTTTGAAATCTTGAAGCTCGAAATGCTACTTTCAGCATTCAAAGTTTTAATTTTTGAAATTGTGGGGGGGGGGATAAGCCCTCTCAGCTCGCACGGCTCCACCGTCCGTCCCTGTAGCTGCGACACTAGTATCTTTTTCTCACACTCTAATCCCAACTACTTGGAGAATGTGCTTAATAATGAGTTACTAAATATTGATGTTTGGTTAAGATGTAATAAGCTCTCCATTAATATCCAAAAGACAAATTATGTGATATTTAGTCCAAGTCAGAGGAAAGTCAATCACAGTTTTTCTCTCCTTTGGAGGTCAACCTTTAACTCAAAGCAATGCAACTAAATTTCCTGGGGTGTATCTAGACGAACACCTTACTTGGAAATATCACATAAATTTTGTCTGTAAACAAATTGCAAGATCAGTTCGTATTTTATCCAGGACGCGTTTCTGCTTATCCTGTAAGACCAAACTCATGCTGTACTACACACTAATTTATCCATATATTACTTATTGTAACTCTACGTGGTCGTCCACTTACGTATCTAATTTAAACAGAATTTATTATCTACAAAAGCGGGCGGTGTGAGTTGTTACAAATTCAGAATATCGAGCACATACTGCTCCTCTTTTTTCCAAACTGAAAATTTTAGACATCTTCCAAATCAATACCCTCGATATTGCTAAATTCATGTTCCGCCACCACAATAATCTGCTGCCTCCACTTTTCCTCAATCTGTTTATGACAAACAGTCAAGTCCATGAATATGACACAAGAACAGCCGGTAATTATCGTGTGCATTCCTGTCGCACGAACATCAAGAAATTCACAATTCTTTACCAAGGACCTAGGGTCTGGAACTGTCTTCCTGCCTCTATTACCAATTTGTCAAGCTTTCCTACGTTTAAGAACAAAGTGCTAGGGTTTTTATTAAAATAGTTTCTGAGTTAGTTTCTGCCGCACTCCTTCGCAGCCCTTATCTTGTTTAATATTGTGATGTCGAGGTGGCCTCTCCTGTAAGCCTGGTGGTTTCCTGAGGTCTCCTCGCCTAACAACCTGCTGTATATTTTTAAAATTTGTTATACACATAAAGGCAAATAAACAAATGATGATGATAGACCCTTTGCATACATGGCGCTAGTATTTGAATAACAATACTTTAACATCTTAAGCCTCGCGTTCATGCTTTTTAAACAAAGGATTTTTCTCCTGTATGTGAGGCTTAACATCCATTGGTATTGTTATTCAAACATTAGCGCCTTTTATGCAAATGTCTATACCTCTGAATTACGACGAATCTTGTTATTACTGTTTCATTTCCTCCTCCCTTTCCCGTCCCTCATAACAATGATAATAACAATAACGGTAACAGTAACAGTAAGAAGAAGAAGAAGAAGAAGAAGAAACAGCCTTATTTAAGTGTCAGTGGATTTAGCACTGGACACAACAAATTTAATCAAATCAATCAACTCAAATCAAATTGCCCCTCGTTTTAGTTTAACGCATCTCCTGCCGGGTCTGGTCCATTAAAAGATTATTTTAAAATTATGATTGATACGGATGACTTCGGTTGCGGTTGCAAGTTCATCCAGCCGGCAGGAAACTGTTCAGAACGTGTGGCTTTTTATTAATGACTTTTATTCCTCACGACCAACAGAAAGTGTCCTTACTGGCAGAAGCGACGTTTCGCCGAATGCGCCACCAACCACTCGTCAAGGTACGTTAAAATGAAATCGTTTTTCGCGTACATATTTTTTACTTGTCCGGGAAAAATTATATTCCAAGTGCTTATACTTCAAACACTAGCAACAACCTCCCCTCTCCTTCCCCTTTCCGCAAGCGTGGGGAAAAAAAACAGGAGGGAGGGCGCACTGAGAGCTTGGAACAGGCTACTTATACAAACACTCAGAGTAGAATACAAGCATTATGCTAACATGCCAGTTGAGACTTACCAATAAACTACAGGCACATAAACTGTTCAAATTACTTTTTGCTCTGTCAAATTACATGGGAAGGTCAGAGTCACAAACTTGTTTGTATGTCTTTACGATTACACGATTCCACAAGACTTTGCATTTCGATTTTGACTCGACATTCACTCAAGTTTATAAAAGTAAATCCTTAGTGCATGGATGAAGGAACCCGAGAGGCCCATGTAAACACGGGCTGCGTTTTCTTGCCCTCACCTGAGGGCCCCCTCCTCCCACTTCCTCCCTCCTCCCCCTTTCCTTCAACCCCTCGGAAAACAAGGCCCCAGAGGAGTGTTATTTCAATAGCGGGGTGGGCACGTACTTGTCCTCGATGGCGGGGCTCACGATGACGGTAAAAACCTTCGGGTTCTCGGTACTAGCAGGTGTGCCTTTGTTAGCCAATGCACGGAGTGAAGAGCTAGAATAGAGGGAGTCTTTTACTTACATCTTAGCTTGACGTTTCCCCTCCCTATCTCTAAGATTAAAGGAGGGGAAGAGCTATACGAAGAGATTTGCAGTCTGCTAATCGTTATTTGGGTAGTCGCACAACGCTACTGTAAGCGGCTGAGCGCAAGCTGCGCTAAAGCTCGGCCGATGGATCTTTTCCAGTACATTTTTCCAGCACAATTTTCCCCTCTTAGACAACAAAATAATACTTGCAATAGTTCTGGGAATCTAAGCAAGACACGGTCGTCACTGTCAAGGAAGCCGGAATGAAAATTGCCAAGTACAGCGCTCATACACGACGACTTGTTATTTTTCTCTCTTTCAGAGAACCCTCATACGCCTCTGGGCGGCGACTTAGACATTCAACGCATCCCTGAAAGTAAGCGTCAATGAAGTAGTGTTAGAATACTAACTCTTATACCAATGACATTGGATTGATACAATGTAACTGATAGAATGTATAATTTTTTATATATAAAAATGCAAAAGACCACACACTACGCAGGGGAATTCAAAGTCCCCTCAGTCCCTTTGTAAATAGTGGGTAGGTTCTTTAACGTTCCACAGCACACAGTCTATGAACCGAAGCGTTCTAAGTCGAGGCCGGCGGCTTATAATCTTTATCCGGAAAGACTAGCACTTTCTTGTCAGTTATTTTTAAGACCCTGAGCGTTGGTCTGGCCGAGGTTTGAACCCATTAAAGTGCAGTGCTCTCGTTACTGGCTAACCGGTCGTTGGCGTCAGTGACAGGGCAACAGTGAGACAGTGACACTCACAGCGTTTGACAGTACCAGTCTCACCACGAGAATACGAATTAATAAGGCCAAACAACGTTGTTGGGTGCTCAACCATAACGCAAGATGGTATGGGTAATTATTGATACCTTCACCAAACACAGCGAAAGCTCATCCGTACTTATTTGTCGAATTCAATATTAATAGCGATCTAAGCCGCGAAGTTGTTGCAGAATCACATATTTGTAATTACCCATATTACCTTTAGTTTTTGTCTCGTAAGAGACGTTTTTCTCATGTATGCATGCTACTTCATAAACCACAGCAGACTGAATGTAATTCAAAATTTAATGAAGTACGATCGTCCGGGTGAGTGTAGTCCTGAGAAGGACTGTCGTTGATGGTAGTGACGTTTCGACAACCTGAGCGGGTCATCTTTCCAAACCAGCTTTCTAGTATGAGCCGTTAAGACTCTACCGTCTCCACACAACATTGAATGGAGGGAGGAGGGACGAAACTGTCGTGAGATTTGTGCTATTAAGTAAGCCGGGCATACATTAAATTGTAGTAGAAAAGCGTAATTGTCTCACGTAATATGTCCATGATCATTTTAGTACTTGGGATAGGTAACTTGAAATGCCACCCGTGTAGGGTCATAGAGCCAGTCACCAACCTTGCTCACAGGTTTGCATGTTATTCCTTTTTTTAAGACCTCGTTATAACTGACATGTGGTCGTTGCGTTCTACCGATGACGTTGATTGCATGGTTTTCCATGTCGAAAAGAAGCTTGATGTTCCCGAGACCCCTCAAAAGAAGGCGTGGCGGAGCGTAGCTTTGTCTTTGGGTGTCGCTCCTGATGTTTTGGACCGGATACGTATGCCAGAAGCAACAGAACCTCTCCTTCAATACTTTAAAGCCAGTGGTGGTGAGCAGCCGACACTGAGAAAGTTCGTGAGAGCGCTTATGATTTGCGAAAGGAAAGATCTTGCATCCATCATTTGCAAATGGCCATATCACCCTGAAGTCAACACCCATCCTAGGACTCACTAATTGTTATACGTGGATCATAGTGGGGTGCATAATGCACACATTCCATCAAAATTCCCAATACGGAACAGCATCGCATGAACAAGAGTCTTCCCACCAGCATATTGCGGGATGTTAACGAAGTATAACAGCCGCCTAGTCGGTCTGGAAAGGGTCACGTCGTATAGAACTGCGGACTCGACGGTGTGTCATGGTAAAGTAACAACAGTCATGGTAAAGTCATGGTAAAGTAACAACAGTCAGTTACAGTGTAATTATCGTTTTTCACAGTCTCAGTTAGGCTACGTAAATTATTTATCTGTCAAACCTAACGTAAGGACGTTCGACAGGCAAGGTTTGGTACTATCCGACAAAATATGAATATATTCTGTTTTCGCTGGATTCCACTCGGTAGTTATTATAATTTCCCAATTCCAATATTAGTTAAGTTTTCATGACCGTCGATCGTAATACCTTAAGGCGGCTGAACACAGTTTCGATAGGTTTCGAGTATATGTCATTTGTGAAGGCATTACGTGCAGCTTAGAAGATGAAACTTGACGAACTGAAAATATAGTGGAATCATTTGACAACTCTGACAAATTATTTGTGTCGTGCATGCTCAATAAGGAAAGAATGTGAGGGCTCATTTTGTTGACCGACCTTTCAAAGACGATGTACACAAAAGGCAATTTCTCAAAATCTACTCATTAAATTTTGATGAAACTCGTCACAATTATTATTTTTATAGCATTTCAAATGATGAAAACTTTAAAACAGAAGTCGAACAAAGAAATTCTGTGAAACTATCAAGATTCACTGGGCAGCTCTGTTCTTAAATATTTAAAAAATCGTTTAAAATTTGTCCAAGTTAATTTCAAAGAAGAATGATTATTTATTGTAAACTGTGTGCAAGTGTGCGAGAAAATCTAACTGGATTTTACGTAAACCTTAGTAACAAACGTGAAATTTTAGGCTTGTTTTCACTGATCATCCGCGTTGCCATGGAAACAGTCGAAAGCGTCAATATTAGCCATTAATCAAAACCTTCCATCGCTATATTTTAATTTTGTTAAGTTTCAGATTCTAGGCTGCAATATTTTTCACATAACTCCTTCACGAATGACATATACTCAAACTCTAACAAAACTGGAGAGACCTCCCCTGTTGACCTTTTTAGGAAGTCCAGTATTTTTTTATAGTGGGGACATGCTCCTGGGACTACTCAGAGCTTGTACCTTGTACTTTAAATAGCAGGAAATTTTCTGGTACTTTTAGATGCCCATAATTAACATCATCTAAAAGGTCTCTACATCTATAATTACAAACAGCATTTGCATAGCAAAAGCAGGGCTGTTTTTCATCGGCCTGGTCACTTAATAGCATTTTGGTTTTTAGAAAAAGATAGGGGTAGGATAGCAACAATTGGTTGGAAGTTGGCGTCGTCAATGTTTGTCGTTCGCTGATGTAAACAAAAGAACGTAAGTTTCTCACGTTGGGAGTCAGCGGTAAGGCACTGGGTGCCACTAGTTTCTAGAAGATAACACCCATAATTTTTAGCACTAAGTTCTCCGC
>BLFK01000866.1:1159911-1162411 GCA_014634185.1 Astreopora myriophthalma
CACCTACTGTAATGCACTCAACTTCTATATCTGGTACTAATGACACCTCGTAAGAATGTTTGATAAAACTGCCATTTCCAAGCTGTCCGGTCTGCCTCATCGACTTCTGAATCGTGTTCTGTCAGGAGCCCATTACCCTGGTTCTGTCAATCTTGTCAATCAAGAACTTGTCGCAGACTTTCTCTATTTCATTACTGTTTGAGTAGGTGAGCTTCCCGGAAGCAAATAATTGTTTTAATTGTAGGCTGGGGAGAAGACGATCAATTTGGTAACCAATGGTGTGAACAGGGGAAGGAATGTAACCTCGCGGTGTGGCATCACTGATACCAGGAAGGGAAGCCCATGAGATTGTCTGGGACTTCTGCACCTGAGGGTGACTGAAGTTACAACTGTCTTATAGGACAGTACCTAAGTACAAATAGTTTGTTTAATTTGGGACAGTCATAGATGTTGCTGCAAGTTATGTTTTAAGTTGAATTTGGCCTTGTAATTGATACTTGGATTGTAGACATTTTATGACACAAATCAATTATTTTCCAAGGATTAAAAAATCTGGTAATATGTCTAAAATGTGATGACATTTCTTATGTAAACTTTACATTTTCTGAGAACATTGAGCATCAAGAGTACATTTCCTGTTTTACAATGCATGTGGAATTGTTTTTACAAAGGCACATGACATAAAATGAAAGTTAGGGCCCTCCTGTAATAAGAGTAATTTTAATTTGAGCCCCCTTATCTTGGCATTATTTTTACTTGATGCCCCCCGTCTGGTTTTTCCGCCCCCCCCCTCCCTCCTGATAATTATTGCACAGCCCCTAAAGGGGGTTTTCAAATGACCGTCGAAAGTAATTACGTGATTGCGATTGCGATTGCGATTGCGATTGCTACGCCTTGTTACTGGCCCTAAAAATCTGGCGCCAGTTTATCAACCAATGAGAAGAGAAACCAAAACTAATCGCGACTTGGGCGCGCTATTTTTCCCGCGCTTTGAGCAGGGTACATTGAACTGCTACGAATTTTGATTGGCTCACTGCGCTGTTTGCACCTGCTGTGACTGGTCGGAGTAGTTACTTTGGTAATGGTTTTGCGACACTCAAGTGAAAACCGCTCTAAACGTGTTGCCATCAATTAGTTGTTTCCTAAAGCGCCGGCGCACCAATGCAATATAACATACTTGGCGTCCGCGCGTTGTCGAAAGCCAGCTTTGATTCGATTGATTCTCCCCCCCCTCTCTCTCTCCCCCCGCCGCGACGCGAGAAAAGTTATTTATGCCTTGCTGCGGTTTACTGATCAATTCATTCATCTGGTGTGTTTGATTTTAAGATGGGACCCCAGCGTCTTCTGGTAATGGCAATTGCTGTACGTTTGTTCATCTTAGTCCAAGCAAGCGAGGGTACAGGGAAGTGTTCAGGAGCCACACACTTTACCATTGTCTATCCAGGCAGCCCTGATAGACAAGAATGCCGAAAGTGTCTAGAATGTCCTCCGGGACAAGGCCTTCCCATAACGTGCGGCTCCACAGTGACAAACGGTACCTCCACAGATTGCATCAAATGTGAGCCAAATAAGACATACTCAAAGAGTCGTGACTCCTCAACCTGCAAGCCATGTAACATATGCGGACTAAAAAACGTGCTGCAAATTTGCACCCGATTTCAAGACCGGAAATGTGGTACCACCTGCCCACCAGAACATTTTTTAGATCAACTGCACGATGGTTGCATGCAGTGCTATTACTGCTGTGACAACGTCCCAGAAGAACAGAAGCTTGAAAAGTGCAAAGAACTTAATATGCCGGCAAACATGAGGTGCGAAAGAACCCTTGAGAATGAGAAATGCAAGAACTCGCGCTCCACATCCAAGTTCCCGTCCAAAACAACACCTTATGCCACAACAGTAAATCAAGCCTCACCTGTGGTATCCAAAACGTATCCCGAATCTACGAGCACTAAGAGGACATCTGTGCCACAGAGCACCCGAGAGCTCGACAGCCACAGTATACCCCCATCACTTGTGGAAACTGACATGCAAACGACTTCATCAACAACGGATGCGAAGAACGAAGCTAGCATAATAATTGCAAGTAGTATTGCACTTGTACTTTTCATCGTCGCATTGGGGGCAGTAGCGAAAGTGTTCCTCACACGCTTCGCCAAGACGAGGAACCGGCTTCGAGAAAATGGTGACCAGTCGGGTAATTATGTGTTCTGTCTTAGAGTAACTTCCATATAATGCGCTGAGCAACAACTGAAGAGGAAGTCAAATAAGACCAACGACCCTAACTCTTAATTTCCCCATGCAGTAACTCGACGACGAATTTCTTTGTCCTTCTGCTCACAGACAGCTTATTCGGGAGAACGAATGCTGTCTGAAATTAGTGAAAAATTGTTCCTAACAATGCCAAAAGATACGGTGATGAAGGGTTACTTAGACGCACTTAATTGAAAACTAGAGTAGAGCAATAACGGGACAGAGCTTGAACGTAGGTCTGCGCTCA
>BLFK01000866.1:1167411-1172557 GCA_014634185.1 Astreopora myriophthalma
ATTTTTGTGACAGCTAATAATAGGCCATTTCCATGATGGCGTAATTTACCACCAAGACCAGAATGCATTGAGTGGCTTCTATTGTCAGGCAAATTTTACCAATTGTCTCGTTATTCCCTGAAGAGTCGAAAAATCTGTATAAGAAAGCAGTTTGACAAAGCATCCTGATCTTGGTAGTAAAATGACGCCATCATGCAAATGACCTACAAAAGCAGACACGCAATGCGTACATGCGACTACTGCAAAGGATAGGGAACAAGACAAGTAATGTACTTCTTAGCTCAGTAATGGCGCCTATCTCAATTGTTTGGACAAAGTGAATTTCTTGATAACGGGTCGAAGGGCAATTCCTGTAACTGGTAATGTGATGTACGGTACTGTGTTTTCGTGAGATGTAAGAAGTGAAGAATTGACAGGTGCACCTTACGGTAAGCACATAAATTTATTTATTTTTTTTTTATATTTTTTTCGTTAATAAAAAAAATACATGTACAAACCAATTACAAGAGCACATTACAAGAAAAAAATAGGAGTGGAGCAACTAAGTAAGATACTAGATAATTAAAGAATTGTTTGCATATTTGCCAATAAATTGTCCTTCAGGGGAAGAGGAAAAAACACAGCTGCAGTTTAAACGAAGTCAACAAAAGGAGTCCATTTTGGGGTGTCTCCCGCTTGTCTCTATTGTAAATCTAGATTTGACAAGACCTAAATTTGGTGGCGTTTCGTCCAATTTGGCTTGTCATATATGATAACGTCCTAACAGGAAACAGTAGTTTAATTGAAGCGCATATTTTGCATGAGATTCCGGCCTCAGGCCCAGTGCAGTAATATTCAATAGAGCGTATTCGCCGATTAACGGGAGGTTGTCGTTGAGCCAGTCGGTCACTCTTTTCCAAAAGGTGGAAGTAACATTACATGACCAAAATAGGTGGATTAATATCTCTGCATGCGGAATCATGGCAAAAGGTGCATTCCTCGTTTTCTTTTCTTCCAATTTTAAATGAAAAATCGTTGGTTGGTTTTCGCCTATGCAAAAGTTAAACTGGAACTCGATCAGTTTAGTGCTTTTGGTGCATCTTGATGCCATAAGGTAAGCCAGTTCCCAGTTAAAATTGTGGCCTTCATCAAAATAGTTACAGTGCTGAAGCCATTTGTTTTGGCTATTGTTTGGGGTTAGACCTTTGGCACTGACTAGCCGTTTGTAGATTAACGGACCTGCTCTTTTGCTTTTCATAATCTTGTCACGAAATGTTGCAGAGTTGTGTTCCCTGAGCTCGGCAGCTCCAGACACCGTTTTACGAAGAGATTTTATAGGTGACAATGGACCGTAAAACCCAAGAGGACGTACTATTAAGCCATGTTTTGCGACAAAAGCATTCAGAGTCAGAAATCCGTTATTTCCTTTTGTTTGAAGGTGTTTTACTTTAGTTATCCCTTTTTCAAACCAATCTTTAAAGAAAACTGGCATATTATATGAATTCTCATTAGTGAATTGAACCATAGTGCCTGTTCTTCAAAATTGATTTCAGAAGTTATTTGGCGCTCAAAGTTTATTTCGGCCCCATATTCTAGTATTTCCTTAAGGAAAGGGTCGGTAACCCTGCTCATTTCTTTTGTATCCCTAAAATTCAGTTTACAGCGGAAAAAACATTCGCCTCCGTAGTTCTTAAGTTGCACATCAAACAGGAGTTTCCATTTCCCGTTGTTAGTTGTGTCCAAGTACTTTTTTACCCACGTTTTGAGAGATTTGTTGAAAGGTTCGTTAATCACGACTTTCCTCTTTATTTTGTCGCCCTTTCCATTCCATAAGAGCTGGTAAAACATGTCCTTTATTTCTTATAGCACAATGGTTTGAGCGCAAGGAGACAAGTAGGTACACACGATCAGTGATACGGCTAGCGATTTTAGCACGATAATTTTCCCTAACAGTGTGAGCCTCCAGTATTTCCAGCAACTTAATAATTTCCTAATTTTTTCAATGTTTTCCTTATAGTTCAAGGTTATCGCCAGATCTGAATCAGTTGAAAGCCATAAGCCTAGCGCTTTGACCTTGCATCGTGGCCATTTGAAGTTCTTTCCTGGCACGAGGATTTTCTCATGTCCAGTCCGACCCAGACAGATTTCGTTTTGCTATCATTGAGCCTGAGGCCGGATGTCTTACCGAAATGATCTAACAAGTGAGGGCTGAAAAAAGGGAGCCTCAGACCCGTCCAGGATAAGAGTAGTATCATCAGCATATTGACATATCTTAACTTCCTTGTTATCTAGAAAGAAACCCTTTATACTCCTATTGTTTCGGATTGACTTGGCCAGTATCTCCGCTGCCAGAATGAATAAATAAATATGGTGAAAGGGGGCAGCCTTGCCTAACACCTCTTTGAGGCTGGAAAAAAATTGCTTGGCCAGCCATTGCTGAGAATGCAACTTTCAATTCTACAATAAAAAGTCCTTACCCAATTAAGAGTTGATCGACCAAAGCCAAAGAAGCGTAGAGTACCAAAAATGAAAGGCCGTTCAATTTTCGAGCTTGAGACTCGTAATTAACTATAGATCGTTTTCAAATGACGTCACGGCGGCCATATTGATGTACCTAACAATCTTCGGGCTATTCATACGCTATTAATATTCATTAGTCCTCAGGCACAGTATACAAGCATGCCTTGATTATTCATGATCGTCAGTCTTGCCTAACTTTGGTTGGAATCGTCGCACCCACCAACCCCTTCCTGCTTACTTTATTGGCACCCTTCTTGCCCAGCGAGCTTGCTCGTCTGGGGTGACTTTCCCATAACTAAATGCTAATGAGTATGCAGGAGGGATAATGAACAATTCAACTTCATTTTCATGCAAATATTTCCTTTTGTTTCAGTAAATCAATATGGCCACTGGTTTTGTAAACAGGAATGCAGCAAAATGAAAGCCGCAGGAACAACTGTAGTTGTCATTCACATTTTCTCAATAGCGCATGACTGAATTATACGATACATCGCTGGCTTTCAAAAACAACAACAGGACTGCAAAGTCAGATGGAGATTAAAAAGAAACGACGTAAAAAAATACAGAAGAAGCAATGCTAAGTCGAGTTAATTATTTTTCAAAATTAGCATCGTAAACGCTAAGAAATTAGTTCGTGAGCAGTAGAACACTTTTCCATATTTTTGAACCCAACTATAGCAGAACACAATAGTTGTAAGTCAAGTCTTAAATATTGTTTTTGTTCAGTGTTTTGAAGTTATTTTGAACCTGTGCGCTCCAATGTAAGAGTATGAAAAATCTATGCTAATATATTTTTGTACATTCAAGTACGTTACCTTGTAGATGCCGCTCTTAACTACTCCGATTTTGTGAAACGATCTATAATGATTGACTGATGACAGACGGTATAACAGGAACTACAGAACTCTAAATTAAATAAAACAACCACCTAACCAAATGGAGAGAGCACTTTGTGAAAGATTACGTCGAGTATTTATACTTTATACCTTAAATATTCCGAAGCGGCTTCTGACAAAATGAATAAAGCGAATAGAGCGGCCATTGTAATAAAGGTGATAAGGAAACAATGTATAAAACGAACTAGTGACAACAGGTACATGATCATACGAAGTCTAAGTTCATACGAAGGCGAACTTGCTAGCGAACAAAATGATACTATGTGATATTGCGCATGCAGTTAAATAACAGCCGCAAGGCCCTTTTAAAAGACTGCAAGAATAAAACAAAGTATTTTTGGTGGAAAAATTATTTGTTGCAGTACAGCTGACAAGAGCAGAGGTGTTGAGTCCACCCCGGCGGTTTCCACACAGCCACTCAAACATTAATGCCAATTGTATTGCATGCAATTGGCAGCTCTCTGTGAGTTATAAACACATCAGCGCTCAATTTCAACTTTCCGCATTGAATTGAAGGGCTCCGGGTAAAAACAACTTATCTGAATTTTGCGCAGTTTTTTGGACATTTTGCAAAATCAAGCCGATTTCCACCGAATCAACCGCACTTAAATTACGGGGTGAACTTCCCCATGCTATAATGCCAACAACTGGGGAAATGCGTCGAAAGAACCAACCCATTTTTTCCCTCTAGTATTTTCACATTTTCTTCCTCTTGTGCACGCAAGCCCCGCTCAACCCATTGACCCGGAATTTTTTTTTTCCTTTGTCATTTTCTTCACATCATTTAGGATAGGCAATTCCGTAATTTAATCGTCGTGTATTACGCGAAATTAGGCCGCAATTTAGCACAACGACAAAACCCACTAAAAAGCAACTTAACGACTTTTTTGCCCCAAGCCCTTCAATTTCAAATACCTACACACAATTTCACATTAATTTTCCGCTCTCTGTTTTGGACACAAGGACATGCTCTCAGCCAATAAAAATGGAGAACATGTTGCACACTGCACGGCAACTGTTGCCACCCAGCCACTAGCTCGTTTGAAGGTAGTTTTTAACCCTTTTCCTATCAAACTTTCCTTCCTGACTACAGCCGTTTTGAGAAAGGTTGACCAAAAGAAGTGTACTAGCATACGCGGCAATGCTTAAAGACATATACAGTATATATATACATATATACATATACAGTAAATTTTAGTAAACACCTAGAGTTGGGAATGCCACGAAAATACAATGGCCACTCCAAACGTGAAGACTGACGTTCAAGAAGTCTCTGCGCCAATACGTCATTCCGACTTTGCATTAAGCACGCCATACAGACCACTATCCATAATACCTTTCGGTACTGTTGCGTACGCTTTGATACTTGCAGTTGGACAACCTTTCTTGCAACAGCTGTGTATGAAACATGTTCTTACAAATTATGAAACAACATCTCACAACACAGAACCACCTGTAGTTGCAAAATTCATCCAGACATGGGCAGGACAGTTAATTATTAATATTTTTACAACACAGTATTGCATGTACACAAATGTACACTAACTGATTGTACTATTGGCTGACAAAACCAGTAACATTACCGTGATGACATTAAATACTGGTAATATTAATTTTAACTTTTTTTCTTGGGGGTAAATTTACATGTGAATAATAATTATGATCAAATTGCCCTCAAAATAACACCAGACATCAACTCTAAAGAATTCAAACATTGGTTTGTGATTAGGGGAAGTTGGGGGGGGGGGGGG
>BLFK01000866.1:1187254-1189754 GCA_014634185.1 Astreopora myriophthalma
ATGGTGTGGGTTTGGGGGGGGGGGGTATGGGGGGTCTAAATGTCAGTTGTCAGTTAAAATTTAAGACATTTATCTGTTGTCAGGTAAATTTTTGATATCATGATTAGATTTCTGTTTATGAAAACAAAAGAAAACTTGTTTTCAAAGTTGTCTTGTTTTTATTTTAAAATCTTATTTTCCATAAGTTGTCAAATAGCCTAAGACCGAAGTTGTCGGCTAGCAGGAGCACATAACCCGGAGCGTACAACTCCCATACCAGGGCTATGTCACGGCATTTTTACAGACCCAGTTATTTTTAGACATGTTTTTCCGACGAAAAGTTCACTTCCAGTTCGCACGCGTCCAAGCAGTTAATTGTGCAAGGCTAATGATTCTCTAGCAAGGCTCCTGTGGGAGATTGAATTCGCGGGAAAATCAATCTAAAAATAGCTCGGATCTCTGAAAACCCCGTGACACAAGTATATTGAAGTTGTACGCTCTGGGTTATGGGCTCCTGCGGCTCGTTAAGCGACGGCAGAGCGTATTTTGAATTGGGTGGGATTACCGAGAGAGCAAGCGCTGGGGGTCCTAACTTGAAGGGGGGTCTGGGGAATCCTCCCCAGAAAAGTTTGAGATCTTGAAGCTCACAAATGCTAATTTTATTTTTAAAATTGGGGCGAGAGGGAGGGAAGCACCCCCCGGCTCCGCCGTCCGTCCCTATAGTTGCTTTAAACCTAAGAAATCCATCAGCAATTCGACTTTTTTACATCGTTACCTACTGGAATGCGACTTAGGTGCCGCTCAAATGCCCTTTCCGAATTTAGGCGATAGAAACCCACGATTGGTTTTATAACTTGAGTCAGCAGGGGCCCATAACGCGGGTTATAATTATAACGGTTATAATTGCCCCTCGTTTTAGTTAAAGGGATCTCCTGCTGGTTCTGGTCCGTTAAAAGATTATTTTAAAAAATATGATTGATATGGATTACTTCGGTTGAGGTTGTAAGTTCATCCAGCCGGCAGGAAACTGTTCAGAACCTATGGCTTTTTATCAATGAATTTTATTCCTCACGATCAACAGAAAGTGTCCTTATTGGCAGAAACGAAGTTTCGTCGAATACGCTACCGAATACTCGTCAAGGTAAGTTAAAATGAAATCGTTTTTCGAGTACAGATTTTTTACTTGCCCGAGATACCTGGGGAAAATAATATTCCAAGTGCTTATACTTCAAACACTAGCAACATCCTCCCCTCCCCATCCCCTTTCCGCAAGCGAGGGAGAAAAAAAACAGGAGGGAGGGCGCACTGAGAGCCTGGAACCGAGGCTACTTATACAAACGCCCAAAGTAGAATACGAATATTTCGCTAACATGCCAATTGAGTCTTACGAATAAAAATACAGGCATCTAAACTGTTCAAATTACTTTTTACTCTGTCAAATTACTTTGGAAGGTCATAGTCACAAACTTGTTTGTGTGTTGTTACGATTACACGATTCCACAAGGCTTTGCAATTCGACTTTGACTCGACATTCACTCCAGTTTATAAAAGTAAATCTTTCACGCATGGATGAAGGAACCGAGGGGCCCAGGTAAACATAATACTTGCAATAGTTCTGGGAATGAAAGTGAAGAATGATCATCGCAGTTAATTTTCCAATTTAAGCAATTGGAAAGGAGAAGCCTGAAAAAATCAGGGCTTCAACGGGATTCGAACCCTTAAATTGGAAATTTTTGCTTAAATTGGAAAATTAACTGCGATGATCATTCTTCACTTTCATCTACAACCGCAGTTCACATATGAATTATTTCATATATACTTCACATCATTTCACTCCTCACGGGAGATATGAACTCACTAAATTGACCTCACTCCCGATGTGTGGCTTCATAGCTCAATTGGTAGAGCATCGCACCGGTATCGCGGAGGTCACGGGTTTGAATCCCGTTGAAGCCCTGATTTTTTCAGGCTTCTCCTTTCCAATTGCTTAAATTGGAAAATTAACTGCGATGATCATTCTTCACTTTCATCTACAACCGCAGTTCACATATGAATTATTTCATATATACTTCACATCAGTTCTGGGAATCTAAGCAAGACACGGTGGTCACTGTCAAGGAAGCCGGAATGAAAATTGCCAAGTACAGCGCTCATACACAACGACTTGTTATTTTTCTCTCTTTCAGAAAACCCACTTACGCCTCTGGTGAGCGACTTAGACATTCAACGCATCCCTGAAAGTAAGCGTCAATGAAGTAATGTTAGAATACTAACTCTAATACCAATGACATTGGATTGATACAATGTAACTGATAGAATGCATAATTTTTATATATAAAAATGAAAAAAAAAACAGACCACTACGCAGGGGAATTCAAAGTCCCCTCAGTCCCTTTGTAAATAGTGGGTAGGTTCTTTAACGTTCCACAGCACAGAGTCTTTGAACCGAAGCGTTCTAAGTCGAGGCCGGCGGCTTATAATCCTTATCCGGAAAGACTAGCACTTTCTTGTCAGTTATTTT
>BLFK01000866.1:1194754-1199754 GCA_014634185.1 Astreopora myriophthalma
CACTTCAGTAGATGCTCATAATTAATATCATTTCTCATGTTGGGAGTCAGCGGTAAGGCACTAGGTGACACTATTCCCTAGGAGTTAAAACCCATAACTTTTAGTACTAAGTACTCCGCTATATAAGCTACATAGGTATGTGCCGCCCCAAAGGGAATGGTATTTGAGCCGTTCGGGGCTGAAAATTTTGAGCATTATGGTCTTAAATCGGATATGGTTTTCAAGGGATCCATGAGAGCGTATAAACTTATTTGTTTTTTCAACTTTTTATAGGGAAAGAAAAGTAACCACTCTATATCATTCGAAATGAACTTTCGGGTGAATTTTCCCCATTCTTGAGTTTGGCACTGCTCATTTCCACTTGGACAAAGTAATGGATTCCTCAACCTAGTACAACTTTCAGAAGCCATGTCTGAAAATAAACGGGTATGGAAAATGACATGTTTTGGTCTGAAATAGGTTCAGAATTTGAGAAACCGGGCGGCACATCCCTATCAAGAATTCAGAGGACTACTCCTCTCCCCTCCCCGGGGGTAGATCGTAAAATAGTCTCAGCACTCGGAAACGGGGCATCCAAATACGATGCAACGGAGACAATGGATCCTAATCCCCAAAACAATGAAGCTACGTCTCTAACGATCCACTGAAAAGCTAGTTTTAAAATTATCCAGTTAGAGGGAGCGTTATGTGCGTTATCAAGACTCACATATCTCTCGTAGGAGTACCATATATATTTAAAGAACAGTTTCCGTCAAGTACTGTTACCTTAGCCACTCAATCAAAGCGCGCTGTCTCCGCTTACGTTAAACGTGCATAAAATATTTTATTCCTTTCCGCTGAAAATATGAATCTAAAAATAAGCAGCTCCGAGGAAATGATCACTCCAAATGGCGGTACTGGTTGCTCCCTGCTACTCTTGGGCCGGCTTTTTACCATCTCATACCCAACGCGCTAGTGGAATAATTGTTAAATCACGAGAACCATTGTTTTCTGCACCTATCCCGCGCGCGTGTACTGTACAATGGCTGTGCACTGCACTGGTATCAACATAAGTCATCATGTAGTATCTGCCAGTAAGGAAGCGCGAAACCTCGGAGTAGTTTTTGACAATTATCTTACTATGTCTAGCCATGTTAATAGTATATGTCGCTCCGCTTCTCTCGCTCTAAGAAACATCGGAAGGGTTAGGAAATATCTTGATCAGGCTAATACGGAGCGACTAGTCCATGCTTTCATTACATCAAGGCTAGACTATTGCAGTAGTTTACTGTATGGACTGCCAGCCAAGGAGATAAGCAAACTACAGCGCCTACAGAACTCTGCGGCAAGCCGATGGCTGTGCTCCGGAATACCTAAGTGACTTGCTACAAACGTATTTTCCAATGCGTTCCTTGCGCTCTGCGACACAAGGCCTCCTAGTTGTTCCCAATCCTCCACCTCCACCTATAGGGACCGAGCTTTTTCAGTTGCCGCGCCCAAACTTTGGAACAACCAGCCAGCAAATATTAGAACTACGAGTTCCTTAGATTCTTTTAAAAGGAAGCTCAAGACCCATCTCTTTCAGAATGCATTCTTATAGCAGTTCTTTTAAGCATTTGTTAGCACTTAGAGTATTTTGTGATATTTTTATATTGATTTTAATCTAAGGCCATGATAGACTTCTACTCCTGTTAACGCATTGCGGCCATGCATAATGCGTTCTAATAACTGTAATTATGATTATGATTATGATTATGATTATGATTATGATTATGATTATGATTATTATTATTATTATGTGAATTCTTGCTGTTCAGTCTGCTGTATACTCCTGAAGGGCTAATTCATGCTAAGGCCACGACAGGCCACCACATTTGCTAATTTCAATGAAAATTATATTTGTCAGCTATCTGACACGAGATACGACGAAAATCCAAGATTGTAGACGAGGTGGGGTGCGGGAATTTACGCATTTTTTGTTTCTTTGTTGTTGTTTGTTTTTTGTCTGTTTTTGTTTTGTTTGGGAGAACTTAACAATTTAAGGTACGGTGATGAAATTAAAGGGTGATATAGTACGTCTCCACGCCTCCGTTTTCTTTCGGGTCCACGATGATGTAACATCACGATGGAATTACGTCATTTGTGCACTGCGGCCGCCATCCTACGTCTAGCTCACCACAACCTCCCAAAGGCATCCAAAAAGACTTACAAGATAATACGATTTTGATTTGAGTCGTCAAATCAAATCACTTACTTCCTTGAACAAAAGGTAAAAGCTTGGACCCGCTGTAAGTTTCGGAGAAAAAAACATGAGCATCATCATGAAAACGGAGAGTCGGTTATAACATTGACTGGCACATCAAATCACTGGTACATCAATTAATTTTAGGAAATGTCGCAAAGTTTGTTGGTGCTTCCACTCACATACTGGTATGACCTGTTTGCAACCACGTAATGATGCGGCCATGTACATGTTCCATTAGAAAATAGTTGCACAATTTTTGTAACAAAAATTAGAATTCCCCAAAGAGTTTGTGGGCTCCTGCAGGCATCCACTGCTGGGGCACTGTGCTCCGGAAGTCGCGACACATAAAGAGGTAGCTGAGAGTTCAAACGCGACGCGAATAGGTCTATCTCCTGAACATAGAAGTGACGTGTTGTGTCCCGAAAGACATCCTTCCGAAGCAGCCACTCTGTGTACAATTTGAATTCCCTCGAAGTGGTAGCTGCATTCCTTCTCTCAGGAATGACTTCAAACCTAGAATGGCTGCCTTGAGTTCCAAACAATTGATGTGTTGTTCTGCCTTCTCAATGTTCCAGCGTCCCCCGGTTGTCTTGCCATTGCAGGTTGCACCCCAGCTCAGCTCCGTAAGGATGAGTTCTGCGCATGTTCTGGTACTGTGCAGCCGTGCCTTACTGAGCTCCGCCCAGGGAGTGAAATATTGACAACTGATAACGACTCGAAAGTCAAATTCTAAGGCAAAATCCCTTCAAGAAAAAAACGAGTCTCTGAAGAAAGAAATAGAGAGCTTGAAGGATGAATTTGAACGGAACTCATGCGCGCTTAAGTCTCATGAATCTTCGCATGGCGAATACTGATAAACCCCAAAATCTCTGGAATTTGTCGTCGCCGAGGATGACGATCTAAAAGGTCTTTACGCAGCAGCCAAGAAGGATTTAAAGGCACTTGGTGAACGACTTAATTCTCTTTGCGCCCGAGTTGACGAAATGGCTATTGAAATTGACAATTATGTTCAACACAGTTATAGCTTTAATGTTAAACTGGTTGGTGTGCCCGAGATTGCCGAGACAGGATCTAAAGAGCCTGCTAGAGACACGACGAAACTGTGCGTTCGCATCTTTCAAGCTGTGGGTTGTAACATCTCGATTAATGACATCGACATAGCCCACTGAGTGCCCGCACGAAAAGCTGCAAACGGCCCAAAGCCGATCATATGTAGATTTGTAACGCGACTAATACGAGAAGAGGTCACGTCACGTCGACGAGAGATCTCTAGAGACGACCCAAACGGATGTGGGCCTCGGAGATACTGCGGCCGGGATTTATCCAATTCCATGGTGCTAGACCATCTCACGCCGAAAGTCCAGGAGCTTCATGCGGAAGCAAAAAAATTCAAGATACAAGATAATTACGCTTTCTGCTGGGCAAAACGTTCTGTCGTCTATCTTCGAAACACGGAGGACAGCCGCGCAATCAAAGTGAAAGACCTTAGAGCTCTCCACGTGTTAGGCCAGCAGGAATTAGAGATGACCACGCAAACCCACAGATAAGTTTAATTGTATTTTTGCTTTAAATATTTCTCATTATGGCAGCGAAAAGAGATAGTAAATTGTCTAAACAATTGCTCCATGAACTACCTTATAATGGCATTAACATTGTGTATGCTCATGGCCAGTTCAATAATAGCTTACCATCACAAATACCTTCGAAAAAGTACCTCGAGCGACTCACTAGCATCTTCGATGTTGATACATTTAATCTAAATGATGATAACTCTATGGTCGATCTAGATATAAATTGTTTATTCAAAAGCATTCGTTGTAAGTATTATTCTCCTTTAAGTTTTAAACAACAATTTAAACCGAACGAATCCGCCCTATCGAAGTTGTCTTTTTCCATACAAATATCAGAATTCTGAGGAGCAACCTAGATAATTTCCAGTGTCACATTCTTGGTGAACTAGATTTTCATTTCAATATTATTGCAGTGTCAGAAACTAGAATCTACAAATAGATGATATTCTTGATTTCAACCCAAATATTCCAAATTATAACTTCGAGTTTGTCCCAACAGCCCTTTCTGCTGGAGGTGTTGGAACGCACATAGATGAAACAATGAATTATACGGTTATTGAAAGAATGTCTAATGAGGCTTTTCAGGCTTGCGAAGCAAAGTGATATTATCTGTGGCGTTATTTATAGGCAACATAATTCTGCGGAACGCTTTCTCGACTATTTTGAAGAAGCTGCCGATCGCTATACCGCCACAGGAAAACCGATCTGCCTTTTAGGTGATGTCAACATAAATATTCTTCGTGCTCAAACTTGTAACTATCCTCAACAATCTCTTGATTTCCTACAGAGCTATGCCCTTCTTCCGACAATTGATAAACCGACAAGAGTGTACAATAATTCAAGAACACTTATCGACAATATTTTTACAAACACGTTCTGCGAATACTTTGCCAGTGGAAACATTGTTTTTGACATCACTGATCATTTTTCCCAATTTTGCATCTTTCAATCGTCCATTGAAACAACTCAGCCCGTCAAAAGTTGCGTGAGCTTCCGCAGCTTTGTAGTAACCAAGAGTAGACAGATACCAGAGTTGTGCTGTATCTCCATCACGCTGTGAACCTCGGATACAAGAATGCCGTTGTCCGAGAACCTGACACAGATATCCTCGACATGCTGCCTTATCATGCTCATACCATCAACCTAACCATTTACTTGGACGCGGGTTCGGGCAAGCATCGCAAACATATTAACCTGTCTGACCT
>BLFK01000866.1:1220896-1223396 GCA_014634185.1 Astreopora myriophthalma
AAAAAAAAAAAAAAAAAAAAAAAACAGTTTAACAGGAGCGTTTGATTAATTTCGTTGCATCTCCCAAAACGCACCATTCCATGGCACAAGCTGCGATACGAAGTAATTGACATTACAGGGACCGCACAGAGGGAAGGCTTGGGGACGGGGGGGAGGGGGCTTTAGCCCTTTAGACCCCCCCCCCACTTCTGTGGAAAATTAAATAATAATTATTGTTATTGTTCTTGTTCTTGTTCTTGTTCCTGTTATTGTTATTGTTCTTGTTATATTGGTGTCCACACCAATGTATACTGAAGATAGCTTTCCAGTCCCAAGAAGGGTGGAAAGCTATCTTCAGTACATTGGTGTGGACACCCCAGTGGAGCGTATACAAAAGACTGCCCTCCATGGAACCGCCAGAATTTTTGAGAAAGGTGCTGGAACGTTGAAAGTTGAAAGAAATGTCTGAAGACGTGCCTGAACTGTGGGTTGCCTTAGGCAACTTCTTGTTGCCTGGCTCCTATATAGATAGCCCGGTGTACGAGACCAGAGACCAGTGTGTCAATATCAGTAATAATAATAATAATAATAATAATAACAATAATAATAATAATAAGGTCTGTTAAGGTCATATTGAAAAAGAAGAATTGGAGCGCACCAGGTCCGGATAGGGTAGTAAACTACTGGTGGAAACGCGCATGCTCTCTACATGAAGGCATGGTATCTGCGTTTAAGGTGGTTGCAGATACCTCAATGACGTACCCTGGATGGTTTACAGAGGGAAAGACCAGTCTGTTACCGAAGCCAGGCGATTTTACAAGTGAAAATCAGCGCCCTATCACGTGCCTCAACACATCATACAAGTGGTTCACCTCATGCGTCTTGGGTCCTATGGATGAACACGTGGACAAGTATGAGCCAATGGAAAAGAGCCAGAGAGGAGCGAAAGCGAAATGTAGTGGCACGACTGATAATCTCATGATAGATCGTATGGTTACTTTGGACTGTCATCGAAACAAGCGCAACCTTAGTGTCGCATGGATAGATGTGCGCAAGGTATATATATGACTGTGTTGACCACGATTGGTTGAAGAAGATCATGTGGCTCCACAAGTTTGCGAAATGGATTTGTAAGGTTGGAACACAAAGATTGCGGCACACACCGTGAAGGGAAACGAACTGTCATCATCCATACGGTTCAACAGAGGCCTCCCACAGGGGGATGCGCTTTGTCCGCGCCTGTTTACTCTATGTATTAACCCTGTTGCATGGAAATTAAGCTCCGCTGAAGGGTATAGGCTTTCAAAGCCTAACGCGTCCAAGGTCACCAATCTCCTCTACGTCGATGATCTTAAGGTGTTCGCGGCGTCTGAAGGAAAGCTGAACAGGGTGCTGGGAATGGCGAAAACAGTGATGGAAAACGTGGGACTTCAGTGGAACCCCCAAAAAGTGCAATGTCTTGCACGTACGGCGCGGAGTAGTGACTGAGACCTCTAATGGCTTCACTGACGGTCAGGCTACCATCAGCTGTTTGAAAGAAGATGCGGAGTGCCGCTTCCTGGGCACACGGGAGCGCCTACTACAGGAGGAGAAATTACCTCTAGACATTGCAGCTCGTGCTTACCTACAGAGGTTATCAGTCATTTGGTCTAGACCCCTCTCGGATAAGAACAAAGTCACGGCTACCAACCAGCTTGCGTTGCCGGTGTTGTCATATCTCATGTGGTCGCAGCAATGGTGTGTAACTGACCTTCGTAGCATCGACATCCGCGAGAATGGTGGGAAGCACTCCCTTGGGTCAACTGCACTCCTGTATCTCCCTAGACACGTGTGGGGGCGTGGTGTTAAGTCAGTGGAAGCTGAATACAAGCAGACTAAAATCAAGTCAGCTGTTAAGTTATACGGAAATGAAGATCCTACCATGGGCCTAGTGCGCGCTTTTGAAGAGCAAGCTGCTGTTAAAGGGCACAGGTCACTTGTGAAAGAGGCAGGGAAGTTTGCTGAAGAGCTGGGTGTCTCTCTGAATCTGTCGTACCCCAACCCGAAGTTGTATGATAAGGAAGGCAAAGAAGTGCCGGAGGAGATGATCAAGGATAAGCTAAATCAGAGGGTTAGAGGTCAATACGCCTAAAAAATCCGAGGAGAGAGGTGGTAAGGAAAGCTCTTAACTTCCAGATGGGATGATGAAGATTTGAGTAGACAAGAGTGTTTCGCGTGGATGACGACCTGGCAACGCGCGCCGACTCATATGATCGCGGGTATGACGGAGCTATATGAGCAGATGTTACCCACAAAGGTATACTCCTGTCATAAGACCGATACCACCCCTGCAAATGACACCACTTGTAGGTTATGTGGGAAAGGAACAGAGAGTATGGCACACATGATCGCGGGATGTTCAGCGCTGGCCCAAAGCAAAAATACCTTGAGAGGCATAATGCGGCGTTAAAGGTGTTGTACTTTGAGCTTTCACGAGATCTTAAGCTGGTTGACGAGGTCCCCTCGTGGTACTCCAAGATAC
>BLFK01000866.1:1233396-1234424 GCA_014634185.1 Astreopora myriophthalma
CAGCAAGGCCAGGGCGAGGCCACAGCGGAGTCGTACGTGTGATACCGGAGTGTTCTTCTCGACTTGGCTACAAGTTGATACTGTCATCAAACTCATTTTGAGGCCACTTGAAGACCCAGTATTGCCCATTATGCACTGCGCGCTGAGATCACTCGAAAAACAATAGACGCCTCGCTCCCGTGAAAACCAAAACAACAACATAGGCGCGTGAAGCGTAACGGGCAATACTGGGTCTTTAAAAGCGTAATGGGCCGCCGGCCACTTCCGAGTTCACCTTAGCGTTCACAAGTTCACAGCGAATGCAAGTGCGAAAGTTTTGTGACAGCTAATAATAGGCCATTTCCATGATGGCGTAATTTACCACCAAGACCAGAATGCATTGAGTGGCTTCTATTGTCAGGGCAAATTTTACCAATTGTCTCGTTATTCCCTGAAGAGTAGAAAAATCTAAGAAAGCAGTTTGACAAAGCCTCCTGATCTTAGTAGTAAAATGACGACATCATGCAAATGACCTATGAAAGTAGACACTCAATGCGTACATGCGACTACTGCAAAGGATAAGGAACAAGACAATGTTCTTCTTCCTAGCTCAGTAATGGAGCCTATCTCAATTATTTGGACAAAGTTAATTTATTGATAACGGATCGAAGGGCAATTGCTATAAGTGGTAATGTGATGTACCGTACTGTGTTGTCGTGAGATGTAAAAAGTGAAGAATTGACAGGTACACCTTACGGTAACCACATTAATTTTTGGTGTCATTTAAAAAGGCTACTACAAACAGGTACATTTTTGTCCCTGCAGGGATTTTGTGGAACAGTCTAATGTATACAGACCAAAATCTATTTTTCTAATGTTTCAAGTTTCAAGTACTTATCATTGATCGTGTTACCAACTGATTACCATTTGCTTATGGACAACTTAACATTTTATCAGCATATCCAAGTCTACCTGCACAACTGCAGTCGGCACAAAATCCTTTTCATACACACGCACGCACGCACGCACGCACGGGCACGGACACACAC
>BLFK01000866.1:1234434-1246618 GCA_014634185.1 Astreopora myriophthalma
CACACACACACACACACACACACACACACACACACACACACACACACAGGGGAAACTGATGTTTAAGATAAGTTCAAAGTTTTATTTTCCTAAAATTCATTCATCATGATCGGTACAAAGTGCAACATTGAGAGAGTCAATTGGTAACCACATAATCTGAAACATAAGGTAAGAGACAATTGTAAGTAAGCTGTTTAAAGCGTAAAAAATTAGTATGCCTTATAAAAAGGGGCTATTTCAATTAGACAATTTCATGGCACTTCAAATGCCTACAAAATAAAATAAAACATCACAGTAATCGCTTAACACTGTAAAACAACAGAAAAGAAATACGATAAAGCCAAAGACGAGCATGGATGAACAAAAAAGGGCAAGATTGAAACAGACTGCATTTAGTGTAGCGGCGGGACTGCTACATTGGACCTTACGACGAGTCATAGAACGTACAAATATCAAGGTAGTTTATTTGAAGGATCCACAGTATTGTTTACGCGCAGTCTTGTAGCTACCACCGATTTCTTCACAACAGATAATGAGCGAAGCAGCAACGCGATGATACGACAAAATATAATGCGGTAACGAAAAATCTGTGTCCTAGTGCCTTGCAACTCCTTTAAATCCTTAATCCTTAAAATGGGGTCCTTAACACTAGAAATCCGTAGAAAACCTTAGAAAATCCGTAGAAAACCTTACTAAACCCTACTAAACCCTCGGCCAAAACGTTTTTGCTAAGAGCGCCAACTCCCGTGGTCATCCGAGACCGGGCCCGGTCCAGACCACCGCAATAAAATAAAAATGTCACATAAGAAAAATGTCACGCAGGGTTCCGCTGCAACATTTAGGTAATCCTGAATAAAGTAGGCCAGACGTTTTAGAGACTTCATATGATTCGTCATTTATGCTCAGAATCATCTTGGGAACTTCATGTTACCATTTTCGAGCTTAAGACTCGTAATTAAATATAGATCGTTTTCACATGACGTCACGGCGGCCATGTTGGTGTACCTAAACAATCTTAGGGCAATTCAACTTCATTTTTATGCAAATATTTCCTATTTGTTTCAGTAAATCAATATGGCCGCTCGTTTTGTAAAGAAGAATGCAGCAAAATGAAAGCCTCAGGAACAATTGTAGCTGTCATTCACGTTTTCTCAATAGACTATTGCTGAATTATGGGATACATCGCTGGCTTTCAAAAACACGAACAGGGCTAAGCAACTGCAACTTAAGATGAGATTAAAAAGAAACGACTTAAAAGATACAGAAGAAGCAATGCTAAGTCGAATTGATTATTTTTGAGTAAATCAAAATTAGCATCGTAAACCCTAAGAAATTAGTCGTGAGCAGTAGAGTACTTTCCCATATTTTTTATCCCAGATATAGTAGAAGACAGTACTTGTTAGTCAAGTCTTTCATACTGTTTTTGTTTAGTGTTCTAAGTTATTTTGAACCCGTGCGCTCCAATGTAAGAGTATGGAAAGTCTACGCTAATATATTTTTGTACATTTAAGTACGTTACGTTGTAGATGCCGTTGTTAACTACTCCGATTTTGAAAGAAATGATTATGAAGTGCGGTTTAGAAATCAACTGAAGGAATGATCCTCACACTTTCTGGACAATTTAAGCAATTGTCTCTTATATGCACTTGAAAAATTCAAGTGACTCCAACGGGATTCGAACCCACGACCTCTGCGATGCCGGTGCAGTGCTCGTACCAACTGAGCTATGAAGCCACACAGTTGAGAGCAGGTCATTTTGTTGGGCTCATGCATGTTTTTCATTCATCATTCCTTTCATGCATCCAGACATGGGCAGGACAGTTAATTATTAATATTTTTACAACACAGTATTGCATGTATACAAATGTATACTAACTGACTGCTCTACTGGCTGACAAAACCAGCAACATCACTGTGATGACATTAAATAAAGGTAACTTTAATTTTATTTTTTTCTTGAGAGTAAATTTACATGTGAAAAATTATGATCAAATTTGCCTCAAAAGAACACCAGAACATCAACTCTTAAGAATTCAAAACACTGGTTTGTGATTGGGGGAGGGGGGGGGGGGCAGGGAACAGGGAACTGGTGTTCTCAACACTGCAACAGCCATAATTATTCACATTAAGGTTGAGATCACTCAGAGTGTTAAAGTACCTACCACAAGAAAGGCAGTTTCCTTCATTCATCTCTGAAGCAAAAATTGACATGAGCAGAAGATTAAACACATGGTCAACGACTGCAAAATGCTAGTTACAAATCTGCCAAAATTAGTCAGTGCATCAGACAAACCCCAGTTTTCTAATCAAGTCATGAAATGACTTTATTATGTCCCTATTCTGAGGGTCATCACTTGCACTTCCCTAGCTTCGATATCAAAATGTGTATGTGTAGGGGAGGTGACCTTTTGTAGCTCAAAAGGAGTGGGGGAGAGAAATAAAGTGGATCATTGGTTGCAAGAACGATGGGAGCTGTAATGAGATTTAAAGCTCTCTAAAGGCAGCAACAACAAAGTATAATTATCAAGATGGCTTACTGGCTGCACACATCATTTTCCCAAAGGGCACTATGGGAAAGCTAAGGATGTCAACTATTATCTGCATCATTACCTTTCAGCTTTAATTACTGCAGGAACGTTATACCAACTGGCAACACTACCTGAAAGAATCATATTAAAAGACACTATTCATAAGGAGTAGAACTTGGCATTGCTCTAATAACCAAGCCAATTGTAGTTAGTGGCATCAGATAGGAGCGAAAGAAACCAATAATGGTTCATCACTGTCAATCTGATGAACTATGGAATCATCACAAACCACAAGTATTATTAATTCAGCGTTAGTACACTTTTTCAGGTCAAAAATGAAATGATTTCAAGGATTTTCCAGGAGCCTATTTGAAAATTCAAGGATTTCTTTTTAAGAGAGTTTGTCCAATCAAGCAAAATGTTTGTGCCTGACAGCAGAGGGAACAAAAAAGTGTCCGAGTGTTTTCCCACAATATTTTCATATGCAATTTGAAACGTTCTTGCTTTGTTTAACCATTAAAGGAACATTTGCATCCACTTTAAATGCTTGGAGGATTTAATGGCCTTGACATTTTTAGATCTTGTTCACTAAAAATCAAGGACTTTCAACCACCAAAACCAATTTCAAGTACTTTCAAGGCCTTATGTCTTGAAATCAAGCCCATTTAACTGAAGGGTTTTCAAGATGTGTGTCAACCCTGTAGAATGACTCATTCAAAATCAAGACATACAGATGAAAGACTACCTCACTTACATGTACAGTAGCAGAGGTACACTCTAGGAATGCAGGCAGTGAAGGCAAATGTTTTTTCCAGATTCCTGATAAGGTAAGAAGCAAACACATACAATCATGTATCCCTATTACAGGGTAACAAGCTAATATTGTGACGGTTATAATTTTTAGATTGAGCACTGTGCTTTCAGAGCTAACATCAACATCACAGCAAGAATGCATGCTCATCGAACAACTGCATGCAGTCATCACCTACAACATTGCATGGCCGTAGCCAGTATGAGGCAAACCGAGGCACTTGCCTCAGTCATTTCTTTTTTTTTTTTAAGAAAGGGAGAATACCTAGAAAGAGAATTTAACAATGGACATTGCCTCAGTCATAATATTTTTCTGGCTATGGCCCTGCATTGTGCAATTACATGTAATAATAGGGAGCTGAAAAGAAACAATGACATCAACTACAGGAAAGCCACAAAGCGAAAGGTGAAAATGAGGTGAAATGACCAAATTTGAGGTTTTTGCAGAGGACACAAGGATGTGTGTGAAATCACTCATGTGGCTGAAAGAGTTGATGTAATGAATTTCCTTAACATTCTCTAGGGATTAACCATATGCCAGAGATTCTTTTAAAATACAAAGTGCAACCAATACACCTCATTGTCTAATTGTCTCCAAACATTACAACTTCTTAAAAAGTAAAATCTCCAAGGTCAACAGCCAACGCAAACAACAAGAGGTCAAGATCATGCAGTGGGCGAAGTGTGTGAGCTTTAACTTCTTTGAACTCAACAATGCAACAAACAACATACATGCACCACATCCTGAAAATGTTTTCTTCCAGCGGGTATCAACTTGACCAGTGCACTAGCCTCCTGTCAAGAAACATGAATGTTGTCTTGGTTGTTCACAGGTTTCATTTAGTCATTGACACTCCCTTTCAAGGTTTGAAATCAGTTATCTTATTTAATGTAGACAGCATCAAATTGGACTTGCTAAATCCAGAACAGTGCCTCAGCGATCTTGGTGGATGGCATTGTCATCATTTCAAGATGATCAACTAGCAAATGTTGAGAATCATCATCGGCACATCAAGTACAAGATTCTCCACAGAGAACTTTACATTATGACTATCTGACCAGGAGTAAAGACGACGACAGGGCAAAAATTTTGGAAGGGGATTTTTTTTCCCTTTCTATGTCAAAAGTGCAAAAACAGGAAATTTCACAAGTTAATGAGAGCACTTCATGTAAGAGTAATAATTCTGTGAGACCCAAAATGCTCTATAACCTAAATATCAGTTCAAGGGATCATTAACATTAAACAGCTGCATGTACACAACCCACAGGTACAATTCAACGGATCCTGGACATAATTAACTGCAAAAGTGGACAAATGTTTGTTTTTAATTAAGAAATGCATAATTATTCTTACAATCAGGCATGTCTGTGTTCTACAACACAAACCATATGGGCGTACATGTACATAAACCGACCTCAAAATGCTTGCATTTCCATTACAAATGCCACTGATTCTTTCTAGATCTCAATTCTACTTGTCCATGGATCCAAATACAAAAGAGGCAAAAAATAAATTGAATGTTCTCTTCTCTTCCAGATGCAGATTTGATGCATGAAAAACATGTAAACACAATTTCCCTTACACTGTACGCACCTAAAATTGGGTATCGTATGCACATCTGGCCTTTGCTACTCAGAACCATGAGTTCACTTTTATATTGTCCCCAACTACAAAATAATTTTTTGCAATTTTCTGCAGCTGATGCAACTATTCCAATTCCTCTTGAATCTTGCTCATCCACTGGGAAAACAAGCATTATAAAATTAGCCTGAAACAAGAAAGTTCACTATCCAGGCTACAAAGGTGACTATTAGGGCTTTGCCAGGAAAAAAAAAACACAAAGTTTACATTCTACGAAGGACATGCAGATCATATTTCAAACCGGCAAAATCACAGGCAGCCCGGACCGACAATCTGGAACTTTATTTTCTACTTCCCCATATAAACCCTAGAAATCAGGGCTAACTTGTTCAAAGCAAGCTTAGAGCTAATCCGTGTTAAATACAATGACAACCTATACATAACCAAGGGTTCACGCCAATCCTGCTTCGAACAACTTGGCCCACTACAATAACTAAGCACAGGCCATGTTGCGAGTCCAGGCTGCCTGTGACAAAATGCAAAACGAATTGATCTTAAATAAGAGATATTTTGCACAATGTTTCAAGCCTTCTCTTTCCAGCACCACAATGTCTGACCATCAAAACTCGAAACATGCTTTTGGGTTGAAAAAGTATAATTCTTTATAGTTTCTTCTAGCTAGAGCCGGCAACTGGGAACTTGTGACAAATTCATCATGTTGCGGTGTAAGTGTGAATATGAAATGAGCATCACAACACACAAAAATGTGCCTCTGGTACTTACACTGTACCCTTAAGTCCTTGATTATAGTGCTTACGATGCACCAGTTGTTAATGAGATGTTTCTGTGATAGGGAAGTTTGGGTTTTTCAACAAAGCTGCAAATGGGACTTCATGCTGTCAAAACAAAGATGTGATATCTTGAGTTACATTAAAGGGCAAAACGCCACATCTCAAACAGCAAATTGAAGTTCACAGAGAACATGAGAATGGCAAGGTGCTCCCTTCTAAACAGTGAATTTCATAACAAAATGCACACAATCCAGTTTCTTTTCATGCGAAGCTTATAGTTTTGTCTGTTAGGACACTGTTGAACTAAATACACCTGTTTGTTTGGTACCATGCAAACTTTCTTTCCACAATCACGCTATTCAGTCTATTCAGTCTATTCAAAATCGACAATGAGACAACAAAAAGGAAAGACAATGAGCAAGCTCATACATACTAATCAGCCTTTCTCCGTATGTGCCGACACACATCCGCAAATTTTGACGTGTTTACATGTTTTGCAAATGTGCACGTTTTGCATGTTTTTGTTTGCTTATCTTCAAGTTGCACTGTACATTAAAAAAGGCAATAGCAGTATATATGTTTTCTAGCAAAAAAAAAAAAAAAAAAGATACATGTACTTATTCTGACTAACCTGACCCTCGATCCTACCATCCCTCCATGCAAACAAAAAGAGAACCCTGATCAAACAGTGATAGGATTTATCTGCTACCCTTAGCTATTAACAGGTGCATGTCTACATTTGGTGGCCTCAGACATTGTGGTGATAATTAGTTGTATCATCATTAGGATCAAGAGTAGCAAGTACACATTGACATCATTGGCCACATCGATATGAAAACATTATTGTCTGTCAGTGAGCAAGATTTATTAATCGCCAAGCTGGACAATAGGTTTCCAACTGGTTAAATAAACCATCAAAACATGCCGTTACCGTAAAGACTTGCAGATAAGCTGCACTTGCAGATAAGTCACACCCTGAGTTTAGCAACTCAAATGTTGGAAAAATTTTTTTTTTTCTAGGAAAACTCAAAAGAAATTCAAACTCGAGTCATAATTACTGTTATTGTCTTAATTTTTTTACAGGTATTTCTTTGTTCAACATAGTATGTTCATAGAATTTTGCGTGTTCGTTTATTTGAATGTTCGTACCTCAGTAGCCATGCAGTAGTTCAGACAATGTAAGACTGGACACTGAAGAAACAATGGGCCATTTACCACGCAAATACTTGAGAATACCATAGTATGTTTTTTCGCTTGTGGAGGATCGATTACCATGGAAGTTACAGGCCATTGTTGACACTGTAAACAACACTGTGGGGGAATGGAAATTCCATGCTGTGTCATGTTCTCCCGTTCAAGAAAAGCGACCATAAAGCATTTAAAAGATCTGTTAACAAAGGTTTAACACTGTTTAACAGCGAGAAATGTGAGCCTGAAATAAGCTACATGTAATACTTGCATCACCAATGGCTCTTTTAGGAGCCACCAAACTTGCAAAAGTAATGACCAATACTCTGTTTTAGTTTGATGTAGTATTTATGTACATACAAATGTCAATTCACGCAAATTTATAGCATCTTTTCCAAAAGGTCTTGCAGATAAGCTGCACCCCTGATTTCAAACAACAGTTTTTGGGTAAAAGGTGCGGTTTATCTTTGAGTCTTTACAGTGATCTACTTGAGCAGGACAGTTAAACAAGTAACTTGTGTAATTATTAATAATTTTACACAATATTGCATGTATACAAACGTATACTAACTCACTGCACTAATCATTGCCAACAAAGTCTGCGATATCACTTATATTATCCCACTAACTTCATACACTAAAAGAAGATTGAATACTGGTAATATTATTCTTAATATTTTAATTGCATGCAAATTTACATGTGAATAGTTATGATCAACTGTGCCTTAAGCCCGCCGCACACTTGAGGAAAGAGCTGAGCAAAAACCCTCGCGAGGCGGTTAGCTCAGCCGTTTCCTCATGTGTGCGGTGAGGTTTTGGTGAGATTTTCGCCTGGCGAGGCCGTGAAACCAATATCAAACATGTTTGATATTGGCCTCACAGCCTTGCGAGGCGAAAATTTCACCATAAGTTAACCGCACACTTGAGGAAACGGCTGAGCCAGCTGCCGTGCGAGGATTTTTGCTCAGCTCTTTCCTCAAGTGTGCGGCGGGCTTTACGGGAACACCATTGGGGCAGGGGACCAGGGAACCCTAGAGAAACAAAGACTGGCCACTAATGATGGAAGCTGGGTCCTCTCACCACTGCAAAAAACCTATTTGCTTTAAATTTTAGATCACATGGCTGTTAAAGTACGTACCACAAGAAAGGCAGTTTCCTCTAATAAAGTAGATTTCAACATTCACCTCTGATGCAAAAATTGACACACAAATAAGATTAAGACATGGTCAAGTACTGCAAAATGCTAGTTACAAATCTGCTAAAATTAGTGAGTGCATCAGACAAACCCAGGTTTTCTAATCAAGTCATGCAGTGACTTTATTATGTCCCTATTCTGAGGGTCATCATTTACACTTCCCTGGCTTCCATATCAGAATGCTTATGTGTAGGGGAGGTGACCTCTTGTAGGTCAAAAATAGTGGGAGAGAAATAAAGTGGATGGTTTGTTGTAAGAAAGATGGGAGCTGTAATGACATTTAAAGCTTTCTAAAGACAGCAACAGCAAAGTATACTAAGACAGCTGACTGGCTTCCAAATGGCACTATGGGAAAGCTAAGGAGGTCAACTGTTATCTGCATCATTACCTTTCAGCTTTCATTACCACTTCACTTTACACCATCTGGCAACACTACCTGAAAGAACAACAATGAAAGACACCATTTAAAAGCAAAAGAACTTGGCATTGCTCCAATAACCAAGCCAATTGTAGTTAGTGGCATCAGATAGGAGCGAAAGAAATAAATTTTGTTCATCACTGTCAATCTGATGAACTATGAAATCATCACAAACCACACGTATTATTAATTCAGGGTTACTACACTTTTTCAGGCCTTCAAGGACTTCCAGGTCTGTCTATTTGAAAATTCAAGGGCTTCTTTTTCAAGAGCATTTGTCCAACCATGAAGCAAAAATTAATGACTTTGTTTGCATGCGACAGTAGCAAGAGAGCAGCGGGAATGAAAAATTGGTTTTCCCTCATTACTTTCATATGCATTTTGCTTTGCATAACTTGCAGGCATGTATGCACTTTTTTCCTTGTTTAATTATTAAAAGAACAATTGCATCCACTTTAAAACTTGAAAAATTTGATGTCCATGATATTTTTATATCTTGTTCAGTAAAAATCAATAACTTTCAAGGACCAAAACTCATTTCAAGTACATACTTTGAAGGCCTTACAGCTTGAAAGGAAGCCCTCGGTTATTCAAGGGTTTTCAAGATGTGTATCAACCCTGTAGAATGACTCATTCAAAATCAAGACATACAATTAAAAGGTTACATGCACCTCACTTGCATGTAGTAGAGAGGTACACTGTAGGTAGGCAGACAGTGAAGGGAGAGGTTTTTCCCAGATTCCTGAAAAGGTAAGAAGCGTACAGGTACATGACTTTGTATGCTGCTATAGGGTAGCAAGCTTTGCATAAATTAATAATTTTCATGACATAGATATTGAGAAATTATAACTAAATTTTTAGATTGAGCGCTGTGGTGTCAGATAGAGCTAATATCAACTTCACAGCAAGAATGCATGCTCAGTTGAACTATGCAGTCATCACACACCATATGTCGTAAAAGTAATAACAGGGGACTTAAAAGCAACAATGACATCAATTATGAGAAGCCCAGAAAGCGAAAGGTGAAACCAAACTTAAGGTTTTTGCAGAGGACATGGGGATGTATAATTTATCAACTCACTCATGAGGCTGAAAGGCCAAAAGAGTTCATGTAATGACTTTCCTTACTATTCTCCCAGATGAACACTATGGCAGAGATTTTTTTTTTTCATAAAATGCAACCAATACACATATTTGTCTCTGGTGTACACTGCAACTCCACACCACAGCTTCTTTAACTTATTTAAAAGTAACATCTCCAAGGTCAGCAGCCAAAGCAAACAACAAGAAGTCAAGATCATACAGTAGGCAAAGTGTGCGAGCTACAACTTCTTTGAACTATGCAACAAACAACATACATGTACATGCACCACATCCTGAGTGACAATGTTTTCTTCGAGCGAGTATCAACTTGACTAGTGCATTAGCCTCCTGTCAAGAAACAAGGATGTTGTCTTGGTTGTTTACAGGTTTCATTTAATCATCAACACTTCCTTTCAAGGTTTGAAATCAGTTATCTTATTAATTTTAATGTAGACAGTATCAAATTGCACTTGCTAAATCCAGAACGTAACAGTGCCTCAGCGATCTTGGTGTATGTGGTTGCTATCATTTCAAGATGATCAACTAGCAAGTATTGAGAAATCATCACCGGCACTTTAAGTACAAGATGCTATGTAGAAAACTTTATATAATGACAATATCGGACCAAGTGTAAAAGAGGAAGACCAGGGCAAAAAAAAACTAGGAGAAGCAATTTGTGCAAAAACAGGAAAATTTGCACTGATATTGAGGATACTGAGATTTATAATAGTAATTTTTTGTGAGACCTAAGATTCTCTTAAACTTATAATCAGTTCAATCATTAATATTGAACAGCTACACAACCCGCAGGTATGATTCAATGGATCCTCAACATGATTAAGGGCAAACCTGGATAAATAATTTTTATTTGCTTTTAACTGAAGAGCTCAGAGCAAGAATATCCCAACTGACGTTTTAGTGCATTTGGTCATTTTGAGAAATTGCGGCCAAATTTCACAGAATACACAGCAATTAAGTTACGGAAATACCCATCTTAAGACTGATGTGAACAAAATAATGAAGGAAAGAAAAACTTTCCGGGCCATAGGGAAGGGGGAAAGCTCTGGGGATGGGTCCAGGCACAAGAGCAACAAAATATGAAAATAGAACTAAAAAGATGTTTTGCTTCTTTTCATTGCATTGCCCTAATTTTTGACATATAGCATGGGGTGCTTCACCCCACAATTCCAGTGCAGCTGATTTGGTGGAAATTGGCCATGATTTTGCAAAATGACCTAAAAACCAACCAAAAGTCAATTAGGATGTTTTTGCCCAGAGCCCTTCAATAAAAACATTCTTACAATCAGGAATGTCTGTCTTCTACAACCTCAGACAAACATGTACTTAAACTGGCCTCAAATGCTTTTGCTTCCATTGTGTGGTTCCAGAAAATATCCATACCCCCCCCCCCCCACGGATGGTCAATGGAAATTCCTAGGGGGTGGGGTCGGAGGGGGGGACATTAGGTCGAAATTTCCGAGGGGTGGTGGGGGTGCACATGTGAAGAATCTTCCAGGGTTAAAAACGATGTGAAAAATTGTACGAGACAAACACTTACGAGTATCACTTTGATGTATTGCAAAACAAAAATTAGAAATAGACATCTTTTTGAGTGAGGACCTTGAGATGTTTGTCTTAATCGTTTTTTCTTTGCCGCTGGTTTGCTATCATCCTTTTGACGATATAAAATCACTTCAATGTCTTACTTCTCAACAGACACAACAAAAATCAAGATGGCTGACAGTATAAATTAGTACCTAGACCCCAAGGTTCTCGTCACGACCGGAAGCTGTTATGTTCTATACGGAAGTTGAGGTTCAGGCCTGACTTAGATTTTATTTCAGTGTTTTATTTTCTCTTTGTTCTTTTTTCCTGTTATTTTAATGTGTTTTCAAATGGGGGACCATCTGCTCTGACGGAAAGATTTCCATACTAGAAACACTTTTTATAAAAAGAGCGATTTATTTTATTTCACATACATGACATACCATAAGGATGCGTGTGCAATGCCCGAAATCGTACCTCGTCTTTTCGTGCGATGGAACAAACTGTGCGAATAACTTTTACTTGCGTACATACAGGGTAAAACAAATTATTACATGATGTATTTATTTAATAGGATTATACATTTTTAAGTTAACCTAGAGGCTTTTAGTACCTTCTGAAGTCAAATTATGTCAGCGAACCCCAGGTGAGTCAGTAAGCTTAGAGATCGATGTTCAGCTACTTCACCTATTGTTATTCATACGTGAAGCCTTGTACCTGTCGAGTTTTAATCTGGCTGTATTTTTTAAAGTCCTACGTTTCGTTTTGCAACTCCTAAGGCAGTTGAACTCAAGTACACGTTCTTTAGCTTGGCGGTACATTGTCGATGATCTGATCATTGCGTTACATTACGAAAGAGAATGTGTACTGTGTACAAAGAAATTATAAAGAAAGTAAAACGTTACATCTAAAGAAGCAATGCCTGATTTATTTAAGCGTAAAATGTCGGAAATTCACAAAGGCTGTAAAATGAGGTGTGAAAAAAAAGTGGAAATTCCTGAGGGGTGGGGGGGCTACCAAAGACCCCCTGGAATGGAAATTCCA
>BLFK01000866.1:1246628-1261628 GCA_014634185.1 Astreopora myriophthalma
TACTTTTATTTGTCCATGGACCTAAATGCAAGAGAGGCAAAAAATAAATTGAATCGTCTCTGAATAAATTATTTAACATGCATAAGTCACTTCTCAACTATAATGCATCAGACCTATCGATCACACAACATTAAGCTGTAAATTCAACTTTCTGTGTCAGTCAATGTCATCAAGTGCATCTACATTGTAAGTAAACAAGACAAAGTGCCATAAGCATGGACGGATCTTTGTTATATGAATGAACCAACTGCTCTTAGTCAGCAGAAAAGTAATTATATTCCTGCAGTTAAAGAGCTATATCACAGCCATTTTCCTGTTCAAGGTCAAGAGTGCACAAAATGATTACTTCCAGTTTATCATATTTCTTTGCTCATGCATAAAATACTCGAGACTTCAAATTTAAGAGAGATATCACATGAACTTTTGCAGGAAGAGCTATCCATACATGTACATTATGGGCCATTTCTTCAAGCTGGTAAGAATACTTTAAAAAAGTAAGCCAAGTTTTTCAATTTTAAATCTGAATGCTTTGAGTTCACCACCTTAAGTCACAATAACAGACTGGTAACAAGGATTAATTAAAGGCAGTGACAATAAAACTTACCTACAGCACAGATTGTACAATTCCAAATGAGGGAATCTCCACACCTGCAGCTAATGATAAGAAAGCATGGCACTAATGATGTTGCTGACAGCTACTGGATTAATAAAAATTGTAATAACTATTATTTTTTTCGCAGTGCGTGAGCAGGCGGAATTCAACAAATCCTGCAATCTGATTGGCATCTGGCCCACTCACAGCAGGTGGAATCGTTTGCATGCTTATTGCCCTAAAATGTTCGGGTCTTTCACATGCCTTTCGTTGTATTTTATAAAATAAAAATGTTATTCACCAGCCTTGGTCGGTCCATATTGGGAAAAATTGTGCCCTCTGTCTTCAGTACTGCCTGTGGCCTTGGGTGGTATCCAAGACCTCAGGCACAGTTCCTCCCAATAATATGGACCGCCCAGCTGGTGAATAACCCCTACACTGTATTTATTTATAAGGAAGATATCTGATTACAGAAACTGGCATCAAACTCCTCTTAAATTAGTCAATCACAAAACAAAATTAACTGTTTTGGCAGCCAAATAATTAGTGTTTATAAGGCTCTGGTTAGGACATTATTGTAAGTGGGTGACATGAAGGATATCATTCTTTGCTATTATGCACCATCAGCAGAAAACAGTTTAGATTCTCTTCATTGATGAACTAAGAGAGATTCCCATTATAAACTGTTCATCATCAGTGCAGAAATCTAAATTAAATTAATATCCAGAGCCTCAAGAAGAAGAGTGGCTTAATACACTGTAGCTCAGTAAATCATGTTTGGGGTCATTTCTTTAACTCTGCAATGAATTGAGCTTTTCACGGATAATGACACCATATTGGTTCGGGGGACAAACACAGCCAAAATTACAGAGAATGTATGAGAGTTTGGCTGACTTCGAACCTCTGCAACTCCACTACCAAGGCAGTATTATGACAGAGAAAAGTTCTTTTCAAAGGCATTTGCACTGACATTTTCATGAAGAGATTCACCCTTCAATGACTGTAAGGGTGTTTTTAGGATTTCATATAAATCCCCTTAGTCAAAATTATGCAAATTCTTTCAAAATTAGAAGTGCCATGAGAAGATTTATAATTCTAATTTATAGACATCATACCTCCATTACTGGCCTAATTGTATGCAGGATGAATGACATCAAAATTATTAATAATAGTGGCAAATGTTGGAAATCCACTTCCCTTGCAGCGACATTCCAGCGGTTCAAAGCAGCCCCAAATCCTATACATTTACTGCAATTTTAGCCATGTTTGCCCCCCAACCATTATGGCGTCATTAACCATGAAAAGGTCTATCTCCCTTGGTCATTTTCTCTGCACAGTTAGGGTCTGATAACATGAGCCAGGACAGGCCCGGTTTTCTACGATCCCTGCTTACCAGTCAAACTTGCTAAAAATCAGCTTTGTAATTGTATGACCAATAAGTCAGACCAGTTAGCCAAGATCTCAGTATCACTAAGCCAGAATCCTGTCGTCTTCGTTTCGAAAGCTCCCTGTTGAGTGAAGATAACCTCATGTCACTACTAATCACTGGCTAATGATGAGGCAAATCACCTGACTGACGCAAACCTCCAATAAATGTGAACTCACCCAACTGGCAGTTTAGTTACCAGAGATGATAAATTAAAATAGCTACTGTAAATAGAAGAGGTTGCTTCAAAGAATTTTAAAAAAGCGGTAAACGGGTAGTAGAAGAATGGCCGCCACAAAATATGCATTCTTCAGTGGGTTTGCGATTAGTGAAACACGTGCTCAGGTCTACATGTTGGTGTCTCGAAAACAAATTCAGCACCAGTTTGTGAACATTTCTGAAAAACGAAGCGGCAGGCCAAACCAGAATATGTCAAGTGGCATGCTCAAATCGTTGGATAAATTTACATCGGGCCAGAACCACATTTTCACATAAAGGCTTTACCTGCACGTGTTCACGAAAGCACGTATTTAATAAGGCGCATATCGGTGCGATAGCGCTTCATATCTAGCGATAGTTTATAGTCTACTATAAACTGTGATCTACGATTACATCGATTTGTTGTACATGATTCATGAAAGACCTCCGAATCCAGGACATCAAGACCTCTCCTTTCGCAAGCCTGAAGCGTGGTCTGCACTTTGTGATTTCGTCAACGAGGCCCCGGCTCTTACGGGACACGAGCTCGTGCCGAAATTTATCCGATGAATTTCCGGGAATAGCGATTTGGTCACAATCTATGTGTGGTTTTAAATAGTGACGCACTACAAAATACAGTCGAATTCACACAAACATCGTGGAAAACTCGTACTTAAATTTATTGATGATACACAAGTCATTCCTTCTTATAAAAATGTACCCTCCGAAGTTAAAAAAACAATATTTTTCTAGTGCTTCTTAGTAACCGGAAATGAAATTGTTGCGAAACGCTCGAGGCCTCTGCGAATGACACGACATACGACTTTTTCCGAGGAAAAATGACGAAATCTAAACCCGTGGACCAATCAGAGGCGGCCAGCGGGCAGGTGAGTGACCAATCAGCGAGCTACACGCGTGGAGGCGAGCGAAATATCAACCAGCTGGGATATTACTTGTCATGAAATTTCTGTAGTTTTGCTCTGGATCGAAGCTGTCAGAAGTTTATAGGAAAAAAATTGTAGGACTCATTTTCGCGATGAAGACAATTTGCACATTTTGTGCCCTGGCTCTAGCCAGTAGTTTCCTCGTAGTTAGTGGTGATGAAAAAAAGGACGAAAAAGCGGACAAAAAGGATGTAGGAACTGTGATTGGTATCGATCTTGGAACAACCTATTCATGGTAAGTGTTTTACGTGTTGGTTGAACTAGTTGGTAGGGTATCCCCTCTCTAACAACAGCGTCCCTCTCTCTGTGTTGATTTTATCGATCAGCGGCGAGTGTAGCAATGGCTCGGCAGTTATGTCTGATAAAATGTGACAAACAAGCAAGCTCTGTTGTTTTGTGAGGCAATTTGAAATCAACTTGTTCCTTGCCCATTTCAGCCATTTCCAAGGGGAACTTTAAATTTTGTTGTGTCATTATTTGATTTCTCTCTGTTCTCCATGTGACAACCTCCTAAATGTCTTTCTTACAGTGTTGGTGTATTTAAGAACGGACGGGTTGAAATCATCGCAAACGACCAAGGAAACCGCATCACCCCATCGTACGTGGCTTTCACTCCTGAAGGAGAACGACTCATCGGTGATGGAGCGAAAAATCAGCTCACGACGAACCCAGAGAATACGGTTTTCGATGCCAAGCGGCTCATCGGTAGAACATGGGACGATAAATCAGTCCAACACGACTTGACGTACTTCCCTTTTAAGGTGATCGAAAAGAATAAGAAGCCGCACGTCCAAGTCAACGTCAAGGGAGAGAAGAAAACTTTCGCAGCAGAAGAAATTAGTGCCATGGTTTTGGGCAAAATGAAGGTAAATTTTTAAGTGTCATTTTCTAGGGTTGCTAAGTTGAATTTTAAGAGCTGTTCTCTAGAAGTTGTAAAACATTATATGGAGGATATCTAATTTTGAAGTGGCTTGCCGGTGTTATTTCAATTGCTATTTTCGCCGAGCAGGTCCCGGTGAGAGTTATGTAAACAAATTTTTGAAATCTACAAATTATACAACTTGATCAATTTATGTAATTTCAGTAAAAAGGCAAAAGCCCTTTGGGAGTTGTTCCCAGATTGATCTCTGAAAAATGTGAATGCTGCTACCTTGCATTACGTTATTGAGATATCCTGAGCAACTCGCCAGACTTTGTATTTGCCGTGAGTACTATAGCTAGGTTTTTTGGAAGCTTCTAAATGTACAGGCCACACTATAAGGATCCTAAGAGCTTGCTACACTTACTGTTTCAAAAGGATGGTGGAAAAAGAGCACTTTGGCGACCTTGGTTAGTGTCTTCATGCTCACACAAAGCAAGCAAAGCAGAATTACTAATAACATTTGCCTTATGAGCTTTCTTTTGTGATGCAGATTGGAATGTTTACCAAAGCAGGTGTTGCTGGATTATGGTTCAGCCCCAGAATAAATTTCCTGGCCAGGGGTCTTTGTTGTGGAATGGCAACCTAAAAGCCCAAATAAATCCCTGAGGCAAAGTAACCAAGATATTTGTTGCATCCAATGTTGATCTCTCTGATTAAGCTGTATTTTCCCTTTTCCTGTTAGGAAATTGCTGAAGCCTATCTTGGCAAGAAAGTTACCCATGCTGTTGTCACAGTACCTGCCTACTTCAATGATGCCCAACGTCAGGCTACAAAGGATGCTGGAACCATTTCTGGTCTCAATGTGATGCGCATCATTAACGAGCCCACTGCTGCAGCCATTGCATATGGACTGGACAAGAAAGAAGGGGAGAAAAATATTTTGGTGTTTGATCTTGGGGGTGGAACCTTCGATGTATCTCTGTTGACCATAGACAATGGTGTATTTGAAGTGGTGGCGACAAACGGTGACACTCATCTTGGTAAGTTTTTCTGGGTTTTAATCCAGTTCCATCCTCTCTATTCGTATCCACTGAAGTGGGTAATGAGACTCAGTGCAACGACATGGCTTTCACCGACAAAAGAACATCCTCTTTGGATATCTGTGACGCCTTGGGGTATCAAATATGCAAAGGCATCTTCTCATTTTACAGCAAGCTAAGGCATTGTATGCCCTTTAATAATAAACATTACACCTTGAGTTTCCAAGAATGAGCAATGTTTATTATATATATTGCTTCCTAAATAATACTTTTTTTAGGAACAGTACGTGAGAAAAAATAATTATTATTGTTTTGCAAATTTGAACTGCTGTAGAAAGTTTAAAAAATGGTTAGCATTGACCAGTTCCTTTGTTAAGTTTAAACTTCAACTCACTGATCAAGCCAAACCAATGAACCAAAATGTTTCTTCTGCATTTTAGGTGGTGAAGATTTTGATCAGAAAGTCATGGAGTATTTCATCAAGCTGTACAAGAAGAAGAAGGGCAAAGATGTGCGTAAAGATAACAGAGCTGTGCAAAAGCTAAGACGTGAAGTTGAGAAGGCCAAGCGAGCCCTTAGCAGCCAGCATCAGGCCAGGATTGAGATAGAATCATTCTTTGATGGAGAAGACTTCTCTGAGACATTGACGCGGGCCCGTTTTGAAGAATTAAACTTGGTAGGTGTCTTCATTCTCACACAAAGCAAGCCAAACAAACCACATAAGCCAGCAAGCCACTAATAAATAACATTTGTCTTATGAGCTTCCTTTTGTATCATTATTGGTACAAACCTGGTTAGCAGCTTGTGTAATCACTAGGAAAACAAAGTGTAACAGTTGTTCCACTCTGTCTACATGTGGCTGCAGGGGTTACACTGTGTTTTGCAATGGTGCACTCTTTCGTTCTCTCACACGATTTTAATTCATACTGCATATACCTAGACCTTTATTACTCAGTGATTTGATCTATCCTTTTCACAGAAACTCTTCCGTTCTACAATGGAACCAGTAAGGCAGGTTCTCAAGGATTCGGATCTCAAGAAAAACGAAATCCATGAAATTGTCCTCGTTGGTGGCTCAACTCGTATCCCTAAGATCCAACAGCTTGTGAAGGAAGAATTCGGTGGTAAAGAACCAAGCCGTGGCATCAACCCAGATGAAGCTGTTGCCTATGGAGCAGCTGTACAAGCTGGGGTGTTGGGTGGTGAGGAAGACACTGGAGAAGTTGTTCTTCTCGATGTTAATCCACTTACTCTTGGTATTGAAACAGTAGGAGGAGTCATGACCAAGCTCATCAGCAGAAACTCTGTTATCCCAACCAAGAAGGCGCAGATATTTTCCACTGCAGCTGACAACCAGAACACGGTTACAATCCAAGTGTTTGAAGGAGAGCGACCAATGACCAAGAACAATCATCTCCTTGGAAAGTTCGATTTGACTGGAATTCCACCTGCACCACGTGGTGTACCTCAGATCGAGGTCACCTTTGAGATTGATGTCAATGGCATCTTGAGAGTGTCAGCTGAAGACAAAGGAACCGGAAACAAAGAGAAGATTACAATCACCAATGACCAGAACAGGCTTTCTCCAGAAGACATTGAGCGTATGGTCAACGATGCGGAGAAGTTTGCTGATGATGACAAAAAGGTGAAGGAGCGCGTAGAAGCACGAAACGAGCTTGAGAGCTATGCTTACTCCCTGAAGAACCAGATTGGTGATAAAGAAAAGCTCGGTGGAAAACTGTCGGAGGATGACAAAGAAACGATCAGCAAAGCTGTAGAAGAGAAGATTTCGTGGCTCGACAAGAACCAAGAAGCAGAAGTAGAGGACTTTAAGACACAGAAGAAAGAACTTGAGGATGTTGTTCAACCTATTGTTAGTAAGCTGTATCAAGGACAAGGAGGTGGACAAGGCGGGGATAGCTCTCCCCCGGAGGAAGAGAAACCCGATGAAGAGGAACACGACAAAGATGAACTTTAAAAGTAATTGCAGTATCTTAGTAAACAAATACAGGACAATGTGCACCCCCGATCAATAAACACCGTGGTGCATTTTTTTAGAAATCATGGAAGCGCTTTGTCAAATTGACGAACCTCACGCTCATTGGCTTTCTCGTTAAAATTGTTAATGTGGAGGGAAAGAAACTACTTTATTTTTCTTTCTGATTGGACGTAAGACGCGACAAAAATGGAAAGCTTGGAGTAACAAAATGTACAGTTTATTGGTTAATGTTCGTAGCCTGCCTCGGTTCATGTTGTAAAGCCCTTCTACCAGAGTTCTTGATGAATTTCCTACTGAAAGAAGCGTTCTTATTTATCTCCGCCCATCTCTGTTTGGATCAGAAGAGAGCTAGAGAATTTTTTCATTAAAAAGATAAACCTGAGCCAGGTGATACATGTATCCTGTTTCTGGTGTATAGGGTATTGATATCTTGGAGGTACTCAGTAATTCTCAGTCAGTAGCTGTGTTGTCTCATAATTTTGTTGGTATGCTATGTCCTTATCTCATTGGTTTTCAACTTATTATTGACAAGAAGTATGCTTCAGAGTATTTCTACCCAATTGTCACTTACTTTGAGAAAGAGGGAGAAGTGAAGGGAGAAACTTGATCACATGTGGATATCCCATCCCAAAGTGCAGTTCGTGGTGGAAAGGGAGTGAAGCCCCCTTTCTGAAGGAATAGGACTCACCTAACACACATTCTTTTGGTTCGTCACGCAATCTTTTCTTGTGGGGAGGAAAGACTGCGTGATGAACCAAAAGAATGTCTGCGAAGGAGGCTTGGACTCACCTACACTTCAACTAGCCCCAGTGTGACGCAACAACAGATTCGAAACGGATGACATGTTTTTGCAAACAGAGTTGGCGAGCAGCAAAAACGTTTTAAGGAAGCCGTATCAACTTAAGGAGTTTAAAGGCTACTATGATGAAAAAAAGAATTAGTTCTCGTTTTTCTTCACATTCGAAAATACTTGAGTTGAATGCTCAGCAGGTGATATTTTTTGCAGTAATTTGGAGAGGAAGACTTTATTTTAATTAACTGCATTACTTAGTGCGGTTCCGACCGATAAGCCCTCAGAGAGCTGGGTCGAGGAGAAAGTGACGTCATCTCGCTAGCTTAAAAATGGAGTGTGTGATTGCGGCTTATTGAGTATGCAGCACGGGGAAGTTTTGCTTTCGGGTCCCAGTTTTTCGAAAGGTGGATAGCTCTATCCAGCGAATAAATGCTAGCAAATCTACTTGAGTTATCCATGGATAGCGCTATCCATCTTTCGAACAACTGGGCCCAGATTGTCAAATTCCGTGTTCTGCATCAAGTTCTGCATACTAATTGAGAAAATGACGTCACTTTCTCCTCGATCCAGCTCTCTAAGGGTTATCGGTCGGAACCGCACCAAGTAATGGCGGACCATTAAATCAAAAAATTCCTGTCAAAATAGTCTTCGTCTTGAAATAATTGCATAAAATCTCGCATACCGGGTATTCAGCACAAGTACTTTCGAAATGTGAAGAAAAACGAAAGGTGATTTTTGATCGTAGTACCACTTTAAGCAACGCCAACGAAAACGCTTCAAAATACGCATTTGCGCCGTCCTTTGTACTTCGCGATTATTCCATCTCGTTTACGTTGTACAGCGTGATCGGAGTATTACGTGACTGGGTAGGTAGGAACGGCGTTGAAGGCAAGATAGAGGTTAAAAGATTCGCTGTTGTGCGCTCACGTTGTCGTCAAAACCTTGAGGCTGGTTTCACTAACGTATAAGTATAAACACTCGAATGAGAAAGTGAGAACAGCCATGACATAAGCATAAGCACAACAAGAACGAGCATAGTTTGTTCTTGTGCCATGTTATGCTTATTTCGTACTGGAGCGAGAGTGAAATAAGCAGCCTTGTGCTTATTTCACAAGTGGGAACGGACGTGAAATATAAAGCATATGCACAAGCGCTAAAATTTACAGTAGCTCGTATTTCGTCCGCGGTTATTTCGCTTGCGTATGCCTCATTTTCTTAAGCTTGTTTCGTGCATGGAAAAGTCGTAGAGATATGCTTATGCTTACATGCTAGCGAAAACCAGCCTTTAAATCTGGTTATTTCTCGTTGTTTTGCCGACAACGGCTAAGAAACTTACTAGAATGCATGTTGCAACTGCAGAGTTTGCCTCATTAAACCTGTTGTTTTGTGGCGTGGCCGTTGCCGTCATCGGGCCGGTCCCTCCGTGGGAGGAACGTTGCGTGAGGCGGCTGCAAGGGAGACTAGTTATAAGATGAAAAGCGAAGGTGGTGGCTTCCTCCGTGGTCTTGTGAAAAACAAAAAGAAAGTCAAGGAATTGCAAACAATCTGGACTAGCTTCACATATACTACTTTGCTGAGTCGAGGCAATGTGTTCTCCTTTCTTGCTCTTATGCTTGCGTTTCCCCGATTCACAGGGTGGAAGAAAACAACACAGGCGCAAGCGCAAGACAACGGCAAATTTCAGCCTGACGTTTGCCGTTTGCTGTAAACGCGAATCTTAATCTCTGCCCATTTCCGAATTCACTTCAGCCTCATTTTCAAAGCGAGTCCAAGAGCAGTCTTTCTTATGAAAATCAGCTTTTATTCACATGCAAAGTAGAACTAATTAGTGTCACAAAACTTTCGCAGTTGGACTCTCTTTGAAAAAGAGGCTGACGTTAACTCGGATAAATGGCCTATTATGCTTGCGCCGCACCCGTGCTTACAGATCCTTTTAACACGACGTCATGGCGGCCATATTGGCGGACCTTAGCAAAGAAACGGCGGCCATCTTGGTGTACCAAAACAATCCTCAGGGAATTGAACTCCATTTTTGTACAGATATTTCTTTTTGTTTCATTAAATCAATATGGCCGCTGGTCACGAGGGTGAAAACCACTTATACTTTCAGTTAGCATTAAGTAACAGGGTGAGGTGAGGGCTTTAGAGGGTATTGTTATTATTGCGGGCCCTGGCCAAACGATAAAAAAATGTTCGTCTCTGTTTGCCAATCGTGTTAGATAAGCACATTTGGCCATTTAGCCGCCTGTCTCAACATGTTTGATCAAACATATTTGTCCAACATGTTGTTACGAACAAATGGTTGATCATTTAGCCACCCTGGAAAACACAGCCCGCGCACGATGTTGGACAAAGTGTCTGATCGTTTAGCTGGGGCTTAGAGAGCATAGCCGCTAGGCACTAGACAGTCAAGCTACACTATTCGCACTCGACGTAGCCTGAAGTTGTTATTGTTTTAAATTGTATTTATTACATCATCTATAACGCTTAGCAACCCTCCGACTTGACACCCGAGAGTAGAAAACGGTCATCGTAATAACGCAGAAAGACAAGAAGTGTATTCCAATAAGCTAAATTCTTGAAAAGAATGGAAAACAAGTATAAACGTCATTAAGTCTTGAAAAGTCGGCTACATTGTCATAAGCGTTAAAGCCTGATAAATTTTGTATTCATGAAGTATTTACATTGACGGAGATTACATTGTAGCATCGTTGCGAAGAAGCTTTCTGCAATCTAACAGTTTGTTGAAAACTTGAACCTCAAATAACGCGAGATGAGTTTCAATTTAGTATATACAAATTTACTGATCAAGGCATTAGGTTCATTGAAGTCATCATTAAAAAAAAAGACATAACGTCCAATTTCTAATTTAATTTCAATGAATCAAAATCCATCGTAAGACCTCGTCGAAAGAATAGGCCATTTTACAGCTGTGGTTGAGTTACCTAGCCTACGAATGGAAATGAGGCTGGTGGTCACCTTGTTTTGAAACAAACCTCTGCTTTTCTTATGTAAATGCAGACAAGTTAGCACTACGACAACACGTTTTACATGATAAAAGCGATGCGGTCTGTATCAATACAAGGTCACTGGCAGCCTCGCTACCATTCATAGGCCAGGTCGCTGAGCAAACAACTGTAAAATGGCCTGTTGCCCGCGCTCGACATATCATTGATTAGATACGACCTCGAGACTTTAGGGTTAAATTTTGTATCCTTTATCTCGTAATTTTCAAGGCAGACGTCAGCACACATACTTGTCCTGAAGCCACGAAGTCATGTCAGAAGTACTGATATATCAAACACGAAGAAGAATCCGGCTTTCATCAGACATACAAACACCGAAAAGCGAGTTGAGAAATGAGGACAGAGGCAGAGCTTTTTAACCGAATTTGACGTGTTTGGATAGAGGATCAAACGCTCTTTTCAGTGTTTGATGCTGCTTCTCAAAAGAATCGGTATTTTAGGGAAATTTCAGTTTACAATTGCCCAAATGTTATGCTAATTAAGAGCACATATCCAAACTTCCTTCACGGTAGTTATTTCTTTTGTTCTGGGCCTATGAATTATTAATGAGTTTGAGAATATTGATATATCGAAAAGGGGCTATTGAGAAGTAAAAGCCTAACGCTTCGGAAACACATGGCCACTCTATAAAACTAATTCCTAGCAAATGATATTAACATAGTACGTAAACGTGCATACAGCAACAGCGTCTGTGTAATAATGTGTAATAATAAATTGCAGCATTATGATCACGCATTCCAGGGAAGGATCATAAATATTTACACGCATACTCTTCAACGAAAGCAATCTTAAACCAGCTCTAGAACCTGCAAAAAGATAAACCAAACAGGCCAAAATAAACTACGCATAGGGCATGAACGAAGGGAGCGTTTTGGGGGACTTATTCTGTACGTGACAAATAGCCAAATGGGCAAATAGCAAGAAGACAAAAAGAGAAATAACCAACGTAAAGGCCTACAAATCTTTAAAGAAAATAGTTTTAAGGATAATCGTATTTCAAGTTATTGTATAGATGCCAATGTTTTACCGGAAACAAAACCACTTGAATTTTTCATATTGTCACTAGTGAAAAATGAAAAAAATTATGCTTCGCATGCTCTGGATGTGTGCGCGCGCGCTTGTTTTTGGCCGGCGGAATGTGCCCGAAAAACGCATCCGAAGAAAACGAACAGTCACAAACAGCAACGACCATTTAGCTCTCAAGCAACGTAAACTAAGAAGCACAACGTAAAATTTAACCCAAGAGACATCGAAAAAAACAATAACCAGACATCACTTTGAAAAAGATACAACAATAATAATAAACCACAAATGGGAAGCCCAGCCTACCTTAATAGTTCCTTGACTATTTGCAGCGACGACGACATTAGAACTCTGTTGAAAACAAGAGAGATGGAGGTCAGAAAATAGAGCTAAACGACCACGAAAAATTCTGAGCCCACTACCTTCCGTCTTCAACATCTTAGCAAGTGAATCGAAAGCTCACTGTTGGACACCCACAATAATGGTTCCCCGGTAGCGCACCAATAGACCATTTTACCCATACGGCGGCCATCTTGAATTCTACTGTTCCGGGGCAAATGCATACATGCTGTCCCTTGGACATCCCATAATATCATTTTAGAACAATAGAATTCAAGTCTACTGGGGACACTACAGGCTGAAATCAAATCACTTCAAATAAAATCCAATTTTTGCTTTTGAAGAGGGGCAAACCAAAGAAAACCTATCTGAGCAGAACAAAGAACAGAGAACTTGACGAATCCTGAAGCAAACGGCGACTATCGACTGTTAGTATTCTACACACAGCATGCAACGACACCGTTCGCTCCGTGTGTTCCGGCTCACTTTGATAGCAAGGTCAAGCAAAGTACCTTACTAGAGTTACAGTTTTTTTTTTCCTCCACGAAAAGTAGCGACAATGTAACGAAGTAGGCAAGTAGAAAGCGGTGAAAGCGGAAAATGAGCAACTGTGCTGCCTTCCGAAAGTAGTTACCCGGACTACTCTCTCCTGGTGCATATCATTTAGGTTTGACACTCCAAGTGACTGAAAACCACATGGGTCAAAATACCTCCTGGGAAAGGTTTGAAATAGCTTTCTGGGCGTCGGTCTGACCAGAGGTGAAATTTTTCTGGGGGACCCTAGCGGGACCGGGAAATCATAGCCGCCTAGTTTCCTTAAACAGCCGGCCATTTGAACCTTAAGGCTGGTTTCCACGTGCAACGCAAGCATAAGCAGAACTGAGTAGCTAACGCAGACGCATTAACTTGTTGTTAATTGGTGTCTTTTCTTCTAACAAAAGGTAGTAATGATTAAAACGCTTCTGCGCCTGCGTGTGTTGCTTGTGCTTATGTTTGCGTCGTACCTATGAACTAGCGCTTAATGACATCCCTGCATTGGTGGAAAGCCACTGCTCTGACTACTACGCCAACAGTACGCCAACACTAGGCCAACACTACTCCTCAATTATAGCCCTGATCCCGGCAGATCAGTGCTAAGGCCCAAAACGTTGTTCTCTGCTAAATGGGACCCCGTTTCTACATTTTTCTGTCTAATACATGAGTAAGCCAGCACCGTGACGACCTTGACAATGAGTCAAAATCGTAAACCGCTCAAAAATCCCCAGAAGCTTCAGATTGGTTAGTTTGAGAAAGAAGAGATCCACACATCGTTTGACTACCACTGTAGGAAATCTGAATTTCAGACCAATAAGTAGTAGAAGATAGTGTTTACAGGCAGGACATTTCATAACTTCTCAGCGTGTTTCAACTCACAGTTCTCCAGCAAACTGCGCTAACAAATTCGTTCGCGTCATCTTCTTTCTTGTCTTTCTCCTACAAAAGCAAGAGACACCTGAATGGTTAAAGATGTAACCAGTAACCGAGCAGTGCGTCCTTCCAGTCATGTCCAGTACACCTGAAGTGAGTCAGTCGTATCGTCGTCTGGCTTAAAAATACCTACTCGTATCAGCTGCTCGTTTCTCAAAAGTCCCGACAACTTTTCGGGCACGAAAAAGCAGGTTGTAAAACTGAGTTTCTCTCATTCGGAAACCCTCGTTTTTAACATGTTTTCAAGAGAAGAACTAAAAAGCAACATGATTCAAAGTTTCATGCCTTAAAACGCCTCTTTATTTATTTATTTTTTTAACATAGAGAAGGACTTGTGGCACACGAACCCACACTTCGGGCGGTTGCAGGTTAAATGATACGCCCGAAATGTATGATACGCCCGAAATGTATGATACGCCCGAAATGTATGATACGCCCGAAATGTATGATACGCCCGAAATGTATGATACGCCCGAAATGCATGATACGCCCGAAATGTGAGTCTTTCTGCAGGTGGGAAATCATCGTATTTTGTTCACTTGGGATTAGGCTTTATTCGAAGTTCTGTTGTTTAACTGATTTGTGACAGCCAGTACTCACTTCACCAACTTAAGCAGATACTCCAAAGAAACGAGAACCGAAACTGAGTAAACCGACAGTAAAATGACAAATGAGCAGGTAAACGGGGCTGTAAACCACTGAGAAACGCTGGAAACATTCGGCAATGATATCCTTACAGTGCGTTTCTGACACTTCAGTGCCACGGAAGTATTAGCAAAAATGCTACCTCCCAGCTTTGACCAAATGTAATTTGTGATAATTGTAAATTAGCATAAATTGCTATTTTGCCGGCACGGATCAGAGGCCTGGTCGTGGTGCTAGGCGCGCTGCGGGCTGTGGGATTTCGGTTTGTAATATACCTTATTCGTATTCTGAGGATTGGACTGGAACGAGCATACAATGGAGGCTCGTGCGGGGGAAATAATTTGCATCTGAAAAGATTCCCCGCATCAGCCTCTCTTCCATGCTCGTTTCAGTGCAACCGTGAGAATACGAGTATGGCCTATTTGTGGCCGTTTGTAGGGCGAATCATTCTACGGCCAGCCTTCGCCGCGTCACGTTGTTACCTTTGGTTTTCATCTTATTGTTATTATCGTCAAAGAGGGAACTACGTTTTTTGGCTGTATCTTTATAATTATCAATTGACTATTTCCACTTAGTGCTTTATTTGGTACCGTATACCCTAAAACCCCAAGGGTAGCACCATTGCTTTGGTTGGGGGCACAAGTTC